>JAHXMU010024404.1:0-15264 GCA_019455685.1 Philornis downsi
TCGGATTTTTGTTTGTCGAGAGAGGGCTTTATCATTGAATGGCTTCCTTAGCCCGTAGTAACATCTTGATATCATTCGTTTTGTTCACAGCGGAGCCGAGGTAGATGAATTCTTCCATCACTTGAAAATTATAGTTGTCAACGTTCACACAGCGTCCGAAACGAGTAGACTTTTTGTGCGTTAAAAACCAACAACTTTCTTTTGTTCTTGTTTACCCGATTCAACCCGATACAAATTTTGAGAATCCTTTTGAATGGTCTTTTTAAATAATGTATTTCCGACAATATTTCGACGGAATGTATTTCATCATTTTATATTTATTTTCAATTGTTTGTATTTATTAAACTTCATAAAACTGGAGTCACAGAATTAAAGATATGGAAAAATTAGTGGTTATTCAGTAGCAATGCAATAGTCATTAATTCAATTCATTCATTCAATTCTATGAACCGGATCAAGGAATGAAAAAAATTCCCAGTTAAGTTCACAAAAAGGTGGTAAATTAAAATAAAACTTTAAAAATATTTTCCAGTTGGCAACTCTAGATTCCCCAAAGTGCAATCACTTTAACTGTTTGTTTATTTGCATTTGACATTAAAATGTCAATGCAATTCCTACATACAATGCAGTTTTATTATACTGAAACCATACAAAGGTCTCATTGTAACGTTAGAACAAAAATAAATCAAGTCAAACATTTCAAATTCACATTCGTGCCTTTTATTCTGTTATCTCTGGCACTATCGATGAAATAACAGAATGCATTTCAGCTATTTTGTAGTTTAGCCGCCCACTCTTACAAAACATACTCGTACGTATGTGAGTGGATCTACTAAACAAACAAATCTCAGGAATTTCATAGATTCTTGGAAAACTAATATTAAGTGAGTGCGTTAGAAAGAACTATTTTCATGCTGTTAACTGTGAATAACAGGTGTACAATAGCTTCACACAGTAGCTTCGTTAGTTTCTGACAATATGTGTACTGTAGTAAGGAAAGGTCAAGGGTGTCCCAACAAGAACGAAAGGTTTAAATTTGGTGCCATTCGAAGTGTCATTGTTTGACATTTGATCAATTGTTATTGTTTGCTAGTAGAAGGTACGGGGTTAGTAAAAATGAAGAGCTACACGAATGAACAACGCATTCTCATCATCTTTTACTCGAAGCTATTTTCAAAAGAAGACCGGATATACGAGCAGACAACTCATAGTTTGTGTGACACAATAGTGTACCATCTCACACCGCTCGCAGTTTTATTTTTATACTATGAAAACATATTTACAAATGATTCATTGAAATTATTGGCCACTACTTTTTTCTATCTCGCTCGTCTCAATTGCATTAATTAAAGTCGATACCGATACCCAGTGATGGTTTCGCTTGCCCTCAACAGCTCGTAATATGATAAATAACACCGACCTGGTCCCACCAAATACAGAGCATAACCTTCGCAGCGTGAATATTCGACCGGGGCGACAACATAGAAGCATGACCGGACAGCCCCCATGACTTTCTTTTCTTCGGATCGCGGTAATGAATTCATTTTTTATTGTCCGTTACCATACTATGAATAAAACCTTTCTCTTTTTTGTCGCTGAATCAGTTGTGCACAATTCAAAAAGCGACGCTCAACATCCCCTGGCTTCAACTCATAAAGAACCCAAGTTCCTTGCTTTTGAATCATTCCCAGCACATGCAATCGCTTGAAAATGGCTTGACGGGTAACTCCTAATACTGTAGCAAGCTCTAGCTGCTCTTGACACGGATCAATCCATCAAGCAATGCCATCAATTCAGTGTCTTCGAAGGTTTTTCGGCTTCCTTAGACGCTAACAATCGTCAACATCAAAATCACCGTCTTTAAAGCGACGAAACCAATGTCGATACGTTGTTTCACTTAAAACAGCATCTGCGTAAAAGTTTTAAAGCTCTCTATGAGCTTCAGACGCCAATTTTTCGGTTGAAAGAAGTAAATCAATGTTTCTCGCATATGAAGACTATTTGAATATATTTATATTCACACAACTAAAGGAATATGACGTCTAAAGAAAATCACTATTGTGTCGAGGCGGTATGTTTATCATATACCTAACCTTAGCTCATGACGTTTAGGTTATGGCAGAATCGACTAGCACTTACAGCTACCGCCATCTATTGGCAAACAGCGCGAACTTAGTTGGGCACCTAATAAATTCCTGCTAATATACTACCGTATTCACCTGATTTAGCGCTATGTGACTTCTGATTATATTCTGGTTTATATTCTAAAGCCAAAAGACCTTTCTGGAAACACCATTTTGAGTGCAAAGAAGTGATTTATCGCGCTCTGTAAGAATGTTAACTATGTGACATGCTATCAGAAAGTGAGAAAAAAGTATTAGGCTAAGTGTATTTTAACTGAATGAGAATACTTTGAAGACGATGAAAGAAATGTGAACTAATGAATAAAGATTTTTTGAAATAAAACAAAAACATGGTAGTTTGTGGACTACACTTGTTATAGTATTTTAGTTTTCTGCAGTTTCCCGGAATTACCGTGTGATATTGCCAGAAAAGTGGGAAATGAAAATAAGCAAAAAAAATCGTCCATTAATCATGAATATGAAACCTCAAATAATCTTCAATCATTCGTACTATTTGCATAGAGACCACATGAGCGTATGATTAATGTTAAATTATATTAAAGGAATCATACGTCATAGTGCCACATATTACATTGTCCAAACCACAGTAGAGATTTCAGTCAAATGAACTGACTTACTGACTTACCTGCTACCCAAAGCCCATTTGGACTAATGTGAAAGTGTGAGAGCCGCCGGAAAGGGTATGGCTGTGTTCTGATACTCTATATTAAAGCCCAATAATGGAATCAAAATTATAACTTTCTAAAATCCTTCGCTTAGGAAAAATGGACGAACCACTGATTTCTGCTACATCGGCCAATTTATATCTATAGCAGCCTGAATTTACTTAAGTCGAGATAGACGCTAACTTAAACTGAATGTAATGCAGTTGAATGAAATACGGGAAATATGGGAGCTACTGCAAAGGACTTATCTATCCACTCCATATTTTTTTTAATTTATATAATTATATAATTTATAATGCAAGAGAGTTGATACAAATTGATAAGCAGCTACAGAGTGTGAATTAATGTTTATACTAGAAAAAATAATTTTCGATAATTTCATCGATTTGTATAGGAGATATCAGAACGAGTCGGACAATGATCAACATTTCAACTTTCTGAACTTAGTTTATCAAAGATATGATGTAGGCCAAATTTGTTATAGAAAATTACAGATCAATATGATGGACAAAAATTTACTACTGGAACCAGCATGGTAAATATTATAGACAAAAGACTGAGTTACAAAAATTTTGCCAATTTATACAAGAGGTACAAGAAATGGTGCAGCAATGTGCTCCATTTTCATACTGTGTTTGGTTCAACCAAATAAAAAATATGAAGCTAAATATGCATTCGTAATTTGTATGAAAAGTGCCAGAAATGGCGTAATTAATCGGTCTATTTTTCGGAATTATCTAGGGATTATAAATCCATTCAATTCATTTAATAAAAATTCAAATTAATACATACAGTCAACGAGTGAGGAGTTTCAGGAGAAAAATTAAATTTCGGAAAATCCGTTAATTTAAATGGGAAGAAGAGAAAGTATCAGGTCGATATACAGTATCGGACAAAACTAAGGCACGGAATGCTTTTTACGAATGTCGTTGAACAGACTTTCAAAATTCGTTTAGATAATTAATTTTTTTATTCAATATTCTGGACTATTAAATTGTATTTTAAAATAAAACAAAAACAAAATGAATTCTTTATTAAAAACAAACAAAATTTAGGAAAAAAGTAAAACTCAATGTTTTTAGGCGACAAAACTAAAGCACGTACCCAATACTACATAACTGAGGACTAGAAAAAACTCAATATTTTGTGGCATATCCATTATTTTGTAACACTTCGGCACATTTTCGATGCATGGAGTCAATTAAATTATTTAATACGTCTGGAGAAATTTTATTCCTTGCATTTTCCACATCTTTATAGAGCTCATCCAAATTTTTGCAGCTATCGTGGTCTATATTTCGATCTACAATTTCCCATAGATTTTCTATGAGTTTAAGATCAGGCGATTGCACCGGCCATTGTAAAACTTCAATTTTATTCCTCAAATCAAAACTTCAATTTACGAACCACTCTTTCACACACCTACATATAGATGTGTGTTTGGGGTCGTTGTCATGTTGGTACCTTCACTTAATTGTCATCTCTTAATCTGCATGTGGAAGCATTACATTTTGGGGAATGTCTCTATAAACGAATCGATCCATTATTCCACTTATTCTATGAATTGGACCAATGCCATGGCCTGAGAAACAGTCCCAGACCAAAACGCTGCCCCCTCCGTGTTTCATTGTGCCTTTTGTATATTGTCGCTTAAGACGCTGTCCTCATGGTCGCCGAACTACCCTAAATCCATCGGAACCGTTCATATTAAATTTGGATTCGTCGGAGAACAGTACGGTTGTCCATTGTGTAGAGGCCCAATTAATATGTTTCTTCGCAAACTCAATCCTGTCCAGTTTATTTTTCTGTGAAATAAAGGGCTTTTTGCACTTTTATTAAATGATAGGCCCCCTTCTACAGCACATCTTTGGATGGTTCTGGGAGTAACGTTTAACGCGAATTGTGAGGCAATGGTCCTTAACGATACGAACGGATCCTTTTTTACTTAGCGTATTATTGTCTGGTCACCTCGTTTGCTGGTCTTTCGTGGCCGTTCACCTATATGTACTGCAGCCAAAGAACCCGAAGATCGAAAGCAGCTTATTATTCTTGATGTAATACTATGATGAATACCAAATTTTGTTGCAATGGCCGTCACAGATTCACCGTCATTAAAATCAGCTATTAGTTTTTCTTTTAAATGAACTGAATATTTATTTCTTGCCATTTATTTAGCGAAATAATCAAAAAAATTCACAACAAACTTGTACGACCTTGTAAGCGCAGAAATATTTAGTAACTTATAAGGCGAAACTGAATGGAGATCATTTATTGATGGCTCTAAGTACAATTTAAAGGCTCTTCATTTACATAATGGAAATAAGGAAGAAAGGCTAAAAACAACTACGTATTCACCAGAAAAACAAAACATTTCAAATAAACCATTAATTGATCCAAATGATGTTCTTCTTCCGCCGCTGCACATAAAATTTTAGCCCTTTCAGATCAGGAAGCTATTGAATGATGAAAATTGTTCACAATGTTTATTGGAGGCAGAATATGCAGCCTGCAAATCTTTCAAGAACAGCCTGCAAATCTTTCGTTAACAGTTTTCTTGGAAACAATAAGTGTGAAAACTACAGACAGATTGTTGCTGAATTATTGAAAAACTATCACGATTTAGGTGCACGAATGTCACTCAAAATGCATTTTCTTCATCCGCATTTAGATTTTTTCCTCCATAAAGTTAGGTGCGGTGAGCGAAGAACAAGGGGAATGTGCTCACCTAGATTTAATAAAAATTGAAAGAAATCAAGAATTTTGGAACAATAGCATGCTACGAGACTATTGCTGGAATCCAATACGTGGAACAGAACTAACACAATATGGGTATCCCAACAAGAACGCAAGATTTAAATGACTGATGCAGCAATTGAATTGTTTCTCCGACTGTATGACATGTGGCGCCGTCTTGTTGAAACCACATGCCCTCCACATTCATTTCTTCAATTCTAGGCACGAAAAAACTGGTTATCATTTCACGATACTGAACACCATTGACTATTTGCGCTTGACATGCCTCATTTTCATAAAAAAAAGGTCCAATGATTCTTCCAACCCAAAATCCACACCACACAGTGATACATTGAGGATGCATTTGCTTCTCGTGATTCACTCGAGGATTTTCCTCACCCCAAATGTGACAATTCTGCCTATTGACGAAGCCATCAAGATAGAAATGGGCCTCGTCATTGAAGATGATTTTATCGGCAAAATCAGCATTTTCATGTTGTCTGTCCAATACCCAATTAACGAACTCCCTTCGCTGTCCATGGTCAGCTGACTTCAGTTCCTGAGTCAATTGAACTTTGTATGCATGAAGATGCAAATCTTTCGTCAAAATTCGCTGCATAGTGGATTTGGAGACACCAATTTGCTGAGCCGGGTGTCGAATTGAGCGACATCATCACGTACAACTGCGACATTTTCGGTCGATCGACATGGTCATGGACATGGACATGGTTGTTGTCTTTACATCACTAACAGGCCCAGTTTTGGCAAATTTATCCATTAATCTCTTTACAGTTGACTCTTTTGGAGCATTATTGTGACCCCAAATCGATCGCAATTTGCGAACTGTAGCCGCAAAACTTTCACCATTTTGGTAAAACAATTTCATAATAAGAATGCGTTGTTCATTCGTGTAGCACTCCATTTTTTCTAACCTCGTACCTTCTACTAGCAAACAATAACAATTGTTCGAATGTCAAACAATGACAGTTCGAATGGCGCCAAATTTAAATCTTGCGTTATTGTTGGGACACCCTTTATAAATATAATAAAAATATATATGTATTCCTAAAAAAATTATGAATGTCATCCCAGAAATAGGCTCTTCAATAGAAATATTTATTTGGGCCATCAGTTCAGCAGATATTTCGCACACCCCAATTGTCTCCATTTTGATCTTTCTCTATAGAAAATTTTCTTTCCGACCTCTTTTTTAATTACATAAAATATATGGATTAAAGTTCTTTGGTTCTCCTTCACTTTAATGAAGCCAGCCCAATTAAAAGCGTGTACATCATAAAAAAAGACAAAAATAACATCTCTTGACTCCGACCTTATGTCGGTAACACCTTTTTAGTCAAAATTTTAATTCAAAAATTCAAAAATTGTTGTTGAGGAAAAAATTATAGTCTAATTACAAAATGGGATAACTTTGGCAAAAAACAACAATTCAGCTAGAAGCAGCAAGTGGAGGAATATAAAAAACAACTACGTGTCCAGATAATAATTTGTTGTCCTTATAAAAACAAAACGTCTCCCTATATTTCAACTGGAATGACATACGAGTACATGCAGATGCAACCGCCCGCCGTGAGTGCATAAACGTCCATATGTCTACATATATTTTTTATTATCTGTTTTCGCTTTGTATCAGACCTTAAAATATTTGACCTATATCGTTCATAATACGTTGTCACATATACGAGTACATCGCTTGTAACCGTTATTACATTTAAATTGACCCACTTTAAAAGTATTCGATTTCATTTGAAAATTAACTGGAAATGTCTCCGCTGGCTGTCCGTAAAATGTATTACAAGTTTACATGTACGTTTACAATGTAAAATCCATTTACATCACTTATCCGCTGACAACGACTGTGCTTTAAACAAAGAGTTTCTGTAGAGAAATGAAACATTTGAAAACTATTATTGGCCATTTGTTGCGACTGCTGTAGTCTGACCTGTTAAAAAGCTCACTTTCTGCACAATCACAGTGGAACGAATGTAAAAGCTCTGGTGCTAACATGGATTTGGGGCACTGTGCATGGGTTTATATGTCGAGCTCATATGGGACCATTCAAACAGATGCCTAATGCATGTAGAACTTGTTGCATGTTCTACACCCATAATTATACATGTTAACATCGTAGCCTTTCAAGTATTTTAGTTTACTTAATTTCTGTCAACATTTTCCGACAACAGGCTGGGCATGATGTTCTACAATTTTGTCGATTTTTATTAACATACATTAATATAAATTAATGGAGATTATTAATATACATTACACATGGTGATTTTTTAAGATTTAAGTTTTTCAGGTTGGCAGCACTGGTTGGAAAATGGCGTCCAAACGTCATCTGTCAAAGTGAAAAGTGTACAGTATACTCTGCCATTTCAGCATGGAAAGATTAACAAACGAGCAACGACTGCAAATCGTTGAAATTTATTATCAAAATTCGTGCTTTGTGACAAATGTGCATCGTTTGATACGACCATAATCGACCTGCTGAATCAACAATTCGTGCTGTTATCTCCAATTTTCGCACCAAATTTACTTTGTTGGACATAAAACCATCGACTCACATGCACAGAGTGAGTACCGAAGAAAATATTACAGCCGTAGCGACCAGTGTTAATGACGATCGTGAAATTTCAATTCGCTGTTCTCGGTGATTGGCCATGGGTTACTCAACCACAGGGAAAATTTTACGCGTCAATTTGGGTTTGAAAGCCTATAAAATTCAACTCATGCAAGAATTAAAGCCGAATGACCTACCACAACGTTTAACTTTTGGTGAATGGGGCTTACAAGAAGAGCTCAATGAAAATCCGCTATTTTATCGAAAAATTGTGTTCAGTGATGAGGCTCATTTCTTGCTGAACGGATACGTAAACAAGCAAAACTATCCCATCTGGAGTGATGAACAGCCACATGCCGTTCATGAATTACCGATGCATCCCGAAAAAATGACAATGTGGTGTAGTTTATGGGCTGGTGGCATCATCGGTTCATTTTTCTTCAAAGACGACCGTGGAAGGACGTTACCGTCAACGGCGAACGATATTGAGCCATGATACGCGATTTTTGTTACCCCAATTGGCTGAGTTGAACTTGGTTGACATGTGGTTTCAACAGGACGGTGCAATATGCCTCACTGCACGTGAAACAATGGATATGTTGAGGGATGCAATTGGTGAGCAGCTTATCTCTCGATTTGATCCTGTGAGTTGGCTCCCAAAATCTTGCGATTTAACGCCTATTGATTATTTCTTGTGGGGTTCTATCAAGTCGTTAGTCTATGTGGACAAGCCAAACACTATTGAAGCCTTGCAGGATAACAAAACACGCGTTATTCGTGGAATACAGGCCGAAATGCTCGAAAAAGTGACGAAAAATTTTACCTTCCGAATGAACATTTTGAGACGGAGCCGCGGACAACATTTATATGAAATTATCTTTAAATATTAAATGGCAAAGACCAATTTGCCGATTTCAAAAAAAATTTAATATGCAATATAATGCAAATTTGAGCGTTTTATTTAATTTTTAAAAAACCTATGGTTAAAATAATCACCCTTTATTATTATAATATACATTAAAAATGTAATATGCATAAACACATTGATGAGTTCTTACAATAGTTTGTGTTTATATTCGCAAGTCTATTCAAATTTTTTATCATGGCACATTTATTATAGATGGAAACCAGGGGAATCAAGGTCGGCAAACAACGGTTGTTAGCACGAAATTTTACTGACAAAAATCACAAAGAAACAAGCGTCCAACGTATACCAGGAATATATTAAATTGTTTGTTTTTCGATAAAGTTTATAAATATTTAACAAACCTTTTTTCATTTAATTTTATTTTTGATTTTTATGATTAAAAATTATAACTAAATTTGACTAACACTAGATATGGTGTCTGTGTTGAGAATAAAAATGGTACTTCAATACAAAATTTAAGCTATTTCCGAAATTAAAATTTTCCCGTGTAATTCCTAATTCGCAGACTACAGCCACCTAAATTGTTGATCATTTTTTCTTTTACACGAGGACATACAAGTTTAGTAAAAATGTTCTTTATTTTTCAACATAATCTCATTCTAGCTCGATACAATTTTTCCAGCAATACTCAATAGTTTATATTACCTGCATATAAGTAAGACCAGTTAAACTCCTTAAATTAAAGTCATCAACCGCAGACTCTAGCTTTTCACTGTTAGAAAATCTTTTTCCACTGAGCCATTTTTCAAGTTTGGAAATAGGAAATAGCCCGGGGGAAATAAATCTGGCGAATAAGGTGCGTGGTGAAACAATTCGAAGTTTAATTAACAGCCATCGCAATAGTGGATGTGTGAACGAGAGCATTGTCTTGATGAAACAACACTTTTTTCGCCAAATAAAAGTTTTTGTACAAATTTTAATCACCTAAACGCTGCAATAAATTCGCATAATGATGGTTTTTTAAGATAATCAACAAAAATAATCTCATGCCTATCCAAACAAAACGCCATTGCCTTGCCCGCAGATAGGGCCGTCTTCCTCTCTTTGGACTTTCATTCCAATCCCTTGCTTTGACTGCTCCTTTGTCTCAGGTGTGAAATGGTGAAGTCATGTCCCATCGATGGTTATAAATCGAAGCAAAAATTCTACTTTATTGCGGTGAAATATCACCAAACAGTCTACGGAAACATCTTCACGACGCTGGTTTTGCTCTATTGAAAGCAAGTGCGGCATCCATTTTGCTCAAAGCTTTCTCATCTACAACTTTTCGTTCAATATACGATGTATAGTACTTTTTGGAATGCCTGTCATTTCAGTTAACTCACACACCTTCAGCCACTGCCGACGATCATCCAATACAATTTTGTGGATTTTCTTAACCGTGTCTAGCGTAGTCGATCACCACGGTGCTCGTCCTGGCTGTTCATATGGCCTCATTTAAACTCTGCTGTCCAATATTTTACAGTCGTAAACGAATTAATAGACTCCCCCGGAATGGAAGCTAGCTTGGCTTAATTATTAATTGAACTGAAACATTTTAAATGGAAATATTAAGTAACATAGCAATGACCAATTTTCCCAATTTTTACAAAATCACTGAGATCGTTTACTTTTCATAGCTAAAATAAAAATACTAAACAATATAGCGCCTTGAAACTTGAAGCATATGTTTTATAAAGTTGCCGCTATCCTCGTAACATCTGCCAAAATTTTGGGGAAACTCAACCTCACGCCAATAATCAGTTGAAACCATATATTTTTAGATTCATATATTTCCAGCATTTGCCTTGAATTCATTCAAGGTAGACACACGTTATGCGTTTGATAAGCGTGGTTTCATTCGGGAACCTTCCACACAAATTTTCCGATTAAGCGAAATTTAATATTTCTTCTGTGAGCTCAGTGTGGTTTATTCTGAATATTTGCTAATAACAATCTAATGATTTACCACGCTTCTAATGATATTCCGCACTCTTTTATTGAGTGAGCTTAAAAGACTGATTAAAATGTTTGAACTGGTTTCAATAATCATGCATTCGCCTAGAGCGAACACTTAATAACGTATATACTTTTTGCCACAGCTGTACCTGAAATTGATCAACAAACCGCAAAAAATATTTTTTATAATATTAAAATTTGTTGTATTGCCTTTAAAATAGGCCCCTTCCGAAATAAGACGCTTATGACAGCGGATAATACAAGATTATGCATTTAGTGGTTCAAAACTGACGTTCTGGCAATGCTGTCAGCTTTTAATTACCTGTCATCTGAAGTGTTATTTATTTAGTGAAATGTTTGCCATTCACGAATGTGGATCGTTTAACAACTTAAGAACGCGTAAAAATAGTTAAAACTTACTACGAAAGTGGAGATTCAAACATAGGCAATTTTCGTGCATTACGGGGTGATTATGGTCGTCATAGGAATTGGCAAGATTATAATGAAATTTGGAGAGACTGGAAACTTTACAAATGCTCTCAAGCCTGTATTTCATCGCAATTTGCGCACTGCCGAAAATATCGTTTCTGTTCTGCACTGTTGTTTTCAACTATTGAGCCTGGATTTGCACCTCCATCCATATTGAGTCAAATTCATGCAACAATTATCGCGGACTGAATATTTATTTCATTGGGCCTTATTGTTTCGAAAATGACGCTGACGGAACCGTTACCATCAATTCAGAGCGCTGTAGCCGTATGATAACCAACTTTGTTTGGTCTGTAATTGAAGATTATGAATTGGACGATATGTGGTTTCAAGAAGACGGTGCCACGAGCCACACACCACGACCGATTTTGGCTTTATTGCATGAGAAATTTCCAGAAAGCATAATTTCACATTTTGGCGATGTCAATTGACCACCAAGAAATTTTTTGTGGGGCTACGTCAAAGAACATATTTAGGCGGATAATTCCCAAAGCGGTCGAAAACTACATCCAACCAATCCAGAGGCGGCCATTTAAATTATATTTCGCAATAAAAAAATAAAAGTTCGATCGAAATCATACCTTTATGTGTGTTTTATTTAGCTTTACTTTGAAGCCGAAAAATGAATAACCCAGTAAAATCATCAAAACATTTTTCAAACGTATTTTCCGGAAAAGACTTCAGATCTGGTCACATATTCCCGTTTATATTTTCTATCGGCTAATAACGTAAGCCTGATAAATGGTAATTTACATTTTGGAAACAGAAAAAAAATCAGCCGGAACCATATTAGGTGTATACGGTGATTGTTCGATGATATTTGTTAAGTTTTTGATTAGAAATTTATTTACAATAATAGCCTCGCAAGGCGTGGTACAAAATTTTCGAGTTTTCCTTCTACAAATCAGGACGAATTTGCTTTCCCAAACGCCTCGTAATACCCATATAGTATTCTTTATTTTCCTTTTGACGTGCAGATAAACATTCCGAGTGCATTACAATGCGATAATCGAAGAAAATAATTAATATTACTTTGACTTTTGATCGACTTTAACATAGTTTTTTTCTCCTTCGACTCAATTGGAAGACACCATTCCAACGCGTGTAAACTATTTTGCACATCAAACTCATAAATTCATGTTTCATCATCAGTTATGATGGGTTTTATGAATATGGGCCGGAATTGATACCTTTACTCTTCTTATCACAGTATTTTTTGATATCAGGTAATACAACTGCCTTTTTTATTACACGAAACCCTCGTTTATTTGTTTTTTTTCACGTTTTTGGTTTGTGTCCTTAATCAAATAATTCAATAACATGAATAAAATTTAAAATTAAATTACAAATCCCTTGGTGGTGGCCACAAAACTATGGGCAAATTAAAACTCCACGCAAAACTGTTAATCTTTGTGGGACTTAAATGTATTTCTTGAGCAATATATGGGTTTTCTTCATTCCCAAAAGCAATGATTTTCCTTATTTAGGATTGAACTGAATGTACATGTCGAATGAATTCATTATTTTCGTAATAAATTTCAATAATTTCTGTTATTGCTATTGTTTGACAAATAAACACTAAACACAATTTTAATGCGAATCTGTTGGTTGTTTGATATAGCATTTATTAATACAAAAAATTACTCTTGCAATTTGGGCTTCCAAAATAGATTCTGTTGCATGCATTTACTATACATTTATTTTTTGTCGCCTGTACATCAAAGATCAAATTTTGCAAAAGAAAAAAAAAATTATTATAAAACATATCACATTTGAAAATTATAAAATTTTGATGAGAATAATATTTTTATATCTGTAAAACCAGAATCACAGACAATTATCAATTTGGTCGATATTAGACAGGCTCTCATGTGCTCATTGTATATGGTGATGAAAAATTCCACAAATTGCAATCACATAACAGGACTGATTTTGGCAAATGCAGTATTGTGTTCTAAATTTAGCTGTCTGTAAACAATTTCTGCAGTAAACATTAAAAATATAAATATTTGTCTATTTTTGTTAATATCATTTGAACATTTTGGGAAGTGTCCTTATTTTTTGCTTTATTCTTTCAATGAATAAACAAATACGATTATTTGCATTTTTATTATAAAAGTGCTGTTCAAACGCACGAATTACGGCCAATATTCAGAATCGCATACCTTTTTGATTTGCATTTCAAAAACCAATTCTGTTTATAATACGCTCACTCATTCCTAAAACATCAAACTGAGCCAAAATTCACCGCATCATAAAATTTAATGAGTAATCAAACAAAATAAAAACTACTAAATTTTATTATAAACAAACAGTAACTGTTTGTTTGTGTGTTATTTATATCTTATCAATTTTTTTTTTTTTTTTTTTTTTGGTAACACCGTCGACACACAGCTGGTAATTAGCAAAGTCATGTTACCATGACTATTTTCAGCCGGGAAAACAAAAATATTCACATTGGAAATTTTAATAGATAAATATTTTTACTACAAATTCAAATATTAGCCAAAGAGACATCAAATACAGAAATGTATTTAATTGGTAAAATTTTCAAGCATTTTATTGACAGTAAACGCGGCAATGTAGAAGTGGATATAACCAATTATAACAATCATATTTATTGACATATATATTTCTTAAGCGGCTCACACACCGAGCATATCTTCAAAGCATATTTACATGTTTAACAAATAAAATAAATGCATCTCAAAATGTAGAGCGCCAAGCATTTAAATCCATAACTGGTATATGGGGGCTGTCACATCTTAAGGGTGAGTTGCTGAAAATGGAAAAATTAATTAGTTAGTAGTATTAATAATAGTATTAGTTTTCCATGGTAATGGAGCAGTAAACAAGTATATTCTAAAGCTTTATATCCTCCTGAGATATCATTTTCGTAATTGAGAATAATCTGACACACTTTGATTGTACTCAAAAAAATAATCAGAAATTAGTATTTTAAAATTATTTGTTTTACACAATTTTATCATTCACTCGTCAATTAAAAGCAATTTAAGATCGTCATTAGCAGGTGAAGGAAGATAGAATATTTTTTTTTCTTTTAAAGAAAGCCCTAAAAAGTTGACACAGTTATTGTAAAATACTAAAAATATAAAATATAAAAAAAATATTAAAAGAAGATACAAAATATACTACAACATTTCCAACTAAAATTCGAAGAATTCCAATTAAAATTCAAAATTTCGATTTGAAAGTCAAAAGACATCAATTGAAAATCAAAATTTCTATTTGAAATTTAAAAGACATAAATCGAAATTCAAATATTCCATTTAAAATTCGAAAGACATCAATTGAAAATCAAAAATTCCATTTAAAACGAAATACATCAACTGCAATTCAAAACACATCAATTGAAATTCGAAAGACATCAATTGAAATTCGAAAGACATCAAGACATAATGCTGGCCTTCTGCGTTTCTACTCCAACTGGTAACATCATTTCAAAAGCCTGTTACTTCTAACGAAATACAGGGTGGCGCAATAGAACGTGCATATTTAAAAATTAGATTAAAAAATAAATACAAAAGGTATGATTAAAATAAATCTAAAGCATTGTAGAGTGATAAATGGAGTTTATTTTTTAAAAATAACATCATCTAAATGGTGACCCTCTCTACGACGGCACTCCTCTAACCGCACACGAAAATTATTGAAAACTTTCTTCAGTAATACTGAATACTTTGTGTTTGAGGTATCCCCACAAAAAAAGTCAAGAGGCGTCAAGTCTGGACTACGTGGGAGCCATGGGATATCACCTCTTTTCGAAAT
>JAHXMU010024405.1:0-12971 GCA_019455685.1 Philornis downsi
TTTTGAAGCCGAAAAATTGATAATCCTGTAGAAGCAAAATGTAAAGTCCCTTTCTAAAGTCCCCCTTTGGCAAATGTAGAGCTACCGCCCATTTTTGATAGATAGATTATGTGTGTTAGTGCAGTTTAATATCATTCACACTACTGAAAACCTGACGAATAGGAGTCGGGGAATATACTCGTATTCGAGGGTGGCCCCAAATCTAGGCGACCTAGCAGAGAAGACACAAAAAAGTTGTAAAAAATTTTCTTTATTTTCCACATAATCTTCATTGCTTAAAGTTTGGAAACTGAAAATATTCCGAGGGAGCTAAATCTGGCGAATATGGTGAGTGATGAAGCAATTCTAACTTAAATTCAATAATTTTGGCCATCGCAATAGTGGATGTGTTAACTGGAGCATTATCTTGATGAAAGGTTGCCAAATTCGTGTTTTTTCCCACAATTTTAGCATCACATAAATGCTGCGATAAATTAGCTTAATATTCGCCGTTGATGGTTTTTCCTTTCTGAAGATAATCAATAAAAATATTCTCATGCGCATCCCAAAAAACGAACGCCATAGCTTTACCTGCAGATGCAACCGTCTTCTCTCACTCCAGTCCACTGCTTTGACTGTTCCTTTATCTCAGGTATGAACTCATTCTTTACCCATGGTTATAATCGACATTGCCCATTTTCGTTGTCAGTCAGTGTGGTTTATTTAGCAAATGATATGTGTCAGATTTTACCGAATTTTGTACAACTGATTGAAAGATATGGAGGTAAAAATGTCTGACTTAAATCGTTATCATTTGCATTAGAGATACTAGAAAGGGTGTGGTTACGTGATCGATTTTTCTCCAGTTTTGTGCACAATTATAAAGCAATGCAATAAACAAATATCTAGACTACTATAGTTTATTGATTGGAAATCACAGAGGTATAACTGAATCTCGGAAAATCCTCCAGATTGTATGGGAGATATCAGAAGGAGTACCGCAATGTGTTCTGTTTTTATTCTCAAACCAAAGCTTTATAACGAAAAAGAGCCAAAAAAAAATTGATGTAGTTTAAACATACCTCTCTTTTATTTTTATTATTATAAGATAAGATAAGATATTATTAAAAGATAAAATATATATTTAAATTTCATTTCGATTCAAGAATTCATAATTCACAAAGAAGTGCCATTAGATTCAATTATCTCTGGATAGAATTGTAAATATTATTATTCAATATTAGAGTGCCTAAAGCAATGTGGCCAAGGCCGTATGACATGTTTTGTGAAATCATTTTTTAAGTAATGAAGATAAGGATAATTATATTCTGATTCGTTTCAAATAAAAAAAATGTGTATTTATATCGAATATGTTCTACCTATCAGAACAAATAATAATGTAGCATTGCATTGAAAATGCGCCTTTGATTTTAATATTCTTAACCAAACCAAACTTATCGAAATTGTCAACAGACCAGTCCGCGTTTGATCCAGTGAGTTGAAATTGTTTCGGTTTTTTCTACACAGTATGAACTTTAAGTGATTTTATTCACAGGAATAAAGGTAATGTTAAAATTTGTAAAAAAAAACTGTTGTGCTTTTTTACGATTCCACCATAAAAGTTAACGTTGGATGACTTTCCTTCGATGCGCGTGCACACCGCAAAGCAGTGAAAAGGATCGATTTATGTATCGGGTTGTTCGGAAAGTTCGTTCGGTTCTTTCTCATAACGTAGAGTTAATTCAAACACTACCAAAACTTCCTCCCATCTCTTCTCTAAGCTGTTTACTGTTGTCTACTTGTGTTCATTCTAGGCGTGAGTGGTTATAGCGTTAAAAAAAAAGATTTAAAAAGTGGGGGAAAAAAATGAGCGAAAAAGAGTATTTTAGGCGTATTTGCTGTATTATTTCTGAAAAAAAAAACGGCTGCTGAAGCCAGCCGAAAAATAAAGTCTGTTTATGAAGAAAACGGGCCAAATGAAAGAACTTGCCCGAAATGATTTGACTCCGTAAGGGACGCTCCCAAATCAGGACGACCAAAACAAATTATTACCAATGAGCTGAGAGATTTAATTATTGTTAATCCCCGAGCAGCAGTTAGGAAAATATTTGAAATAATAAAAAATCAGTCATAAAGAGCTCGGATTTGTGAGTAACATCGATGTGTGAGCGCCTCACTCTCACCGAGTACAACCGCCTGAACCGCTTTTACGTCTGCGATAACCTAAGAAGAAGAAATAACAACACAGCATTTCTGAAGAACTCAATCATAGGGGACGAAAAATGGATAGCTTATAACAATATAACGCGGAAAAGATCATGGGGAAAACCAAATGAACCCAGTCCACCTCTAAAGCGGGCCTTTCCCCCGGGAGGGTAATGTAGTCGATTTGGAGGGATGTCAAAGGAGTAGTCTTTTTTGAGCTTCTTCCAAAAAATCGCATAATTAAATACATTAAAAGTGACATTGGAAAAAAAACGACTGAGGCTCATCAATCGGCGAGACGGGCCTTGTGGGCCCATTAGAAACAGTCAGAGTTTGGGTGGGAAGTTTAACCTCACCCACCGTACTTCCCCGACCTCGCCTGTCACCTATTTCGCAGTCTTAGCAACCACTTGAAGCATCTGAATTTCCATACGACGAGGAAATGAAAAATCGAATTGAACGCTTTTTTTCAGAAAAATCACACCAGTTTGATGAGAGAGGAATTAAAAAGCTCCCAGAGAGATGAGAAGAAGTTATTAAAAAAGGGCGAGATTGTATGATAGATTCAAATAAGCGTTTTCTTGTATATAAATTTTTAAATAAATTTCTTTTAAAAACCAAACGAATTTTCCGAACAACCCAATAATAAAAACTTCAAATAAGAAACATACGTTTTTCTGATGAATACGAGGTGTAAGCGTTATCTTCAAGTTATTTTCTCAATGAGTATTTGTTTATTCATCAATTTCTATTTTATTTCCGTTAAAGTAATCCCCCTCAGATATAATACACTTATGCCAGCATTTTTCCAATCCTCGAAACACTTCTGAAACGCGCTTTTTGGTATCGCCAACAGCTCCTGTTTCGATTTTTCTTTTACCTCCTCAATCATAGCAAAACGCTTTCCTTTCGTCGGTGTCTTCAGTTTTGGGATGAGGAAAAACTCAGCGGGGGCCAAGTCCAGTGAATACGGTGGTTGAGACATGATTGCGGTTTTGTTTTTGGCCAAAAACTCACGCACAAGCATCGATGAGTGAGCTGATGCGTTATCAGGGTGCAAAATCCATGATTGGTTTTTCCACAATTCTGTGCGTTCTTAAACAATTGCTTCGCGAAAACGGCGCATAACTTCAAGGTAGTATTCCTTATTGACCGTACGACTTTGTGGCAAGAATTCATGATGCACCACGCCATTGTAATCGAAGAAAACAGTGAGCAAAACCTTCACATTTGACCGAACTTGATGTGCGGTTGTTGATGTGCTCGAGCGACCAGGATGAGCATTTTCATTGACATCTTCTCGGCCTTCCTTAACCACAATTGAACTTGTGTTCTGCTCATAATAGACTCGCCAAACGCCACAGTCAACATTTCAAATGTCCTTGCATATTCAATTTAATTTTTTACACAGATCCTTGATCCATTTTTTCTAATAGTAAAAAATTGAAGAGCGCACCAAAACACGACTAACCTTGGCATCTGTCAAAAACAAACTGACAATCCAAAATGGCTGATATTGTCGGCATATATAACAGACATGTGTACCAACATAACAGAAAAAAAAACTCACGAAATTCGAAAATAACGGTTATTTTTTATCACACCTCGTATACTTCATCAAATCAAAATATGATTGTATTATGTATTTGTATGTATTAAAATTGTTTCCAGGCTCAGAATCTATCAAAATGCCAAACTAACCTGAATAGAAAATCCGATTTTACCTCAAAATATTGCTCAACAAGACGAAGATATTGTGTGACGTAGATTTTGTTACTAACATTAATATATAGGTTTATCCATTTTTTGGTTTCGAAGGTAAAGTTAAATAAAGTACATCTTTAATATAAAGTCCTTTTAATGACCGCCAGCAGTGGATTCTTTAAAGGATTAAGTTTTCGATCACTTTTTCTCCGCGATAACTTGACGAATGTTGGTTTTCAAATGCTTCAACATTTGGAAATTATCCGTGTAAACACGGTTTTTGACGTAGCCCCACAAAAAATCTAACGGTCTCAAATCGCAATGATCTTCACGTCGCCAGAACGTGAAATTACGCTTTCTGGCAATTTCTCATGCAAAAAAGTCAAAAGTTTCCGTCTTGTGGAAACCACATATTGTCCATTTCATAATCTTCAATTGCAGGACAAAACAAAATCGTTTATCAGATGATCGTAGCGCTCTGAAGTGACGGTTGGTAATGCTTCTTAAAGCATTATTTTCGGGGAAGAAGACAAGGTTTGGTTAATCGATTGAGTTTGTCATTGGTAAAAAAGTTTTAAAAAATTTCAAAAATATTTATGATCGATATTGTATCTACCAGCCGACCAGAAAGAAGGACATAACATCGATCGATTTTAAAGGTCATGGAACACATTTATTCAAAAGATTTTTGGTACTTTAAACATTTGCTTCCGAGTGTTACATCTTTTGCGGTATCGAATGAATGATAATAAATTGATAAAGTGATAGCTTGATAATGTAATTACTTGATAATTTCATTACATATTAATAGTTTAATCAAGGCAGTCAACTGCCCATTTTGCTAAGGGAAATGAGAGTTTCAAATCACTGTTTTCTGTAATGTTTTTGGTGTCATTGAAATGACACCAATAGTAATTCTGATAGGAATTAAGTGAATTCTGAATGTTTTTGTTTTTCTCTTTACTCTCTTTGAAATCTTTGGAGTCTTATCCCAATGTAGAAAAAAACCTTTAATGTCCGTTTTCGCAACGTTATGCATAAAGATAAAATAAAGTGATTTAGCTAATTTCTCTTCCTCACCCGTTTTGTCTGTGGCCTGACATTTGAGGCGGTCATTTCGAGCTGTGTGCATTTTTAAAAATGTATATTTTTGCATTATTTATACGTACTTTTTACGATATTTCTCATCATTTTTGTTATTTTAGATTGGCATTCGGTGAGTGGCCCAGTGAGAAGCAGGCCAGTCGTGTGACCTTAATGCTCAATCGATATTCAGTGGATTGTGGTACGTAACGAATTTTGCCTGGGGAAAAACCATTGGTTTTTATTTTATTTATTTTTCAGTATTAAATTTGATTATGGCAGGATGCTGTAAATGCCAATAGCCGGCTTGGTGGCAGGAAATCATGAAATCCATTTAAGCGTAAAATGTTAGTGTCCTTCTGGGACCTTTGGTATTTTACACATTTGCCACCCGCCACACAGCTGCTAAGCATTGAATCTTGTTTTCTTTTTTGGTCGGTTTAAGAGTTTTGTCTTTTCGTTTCGGCACTAAAAATGTAGCCATTAATGTTATTAAAGTATGTATTCGCTCAATTGAATGTGTATCGACGAACATATTTTCCCTAGTTCATTTGGTGGGAGAAGTCCCAACCAAATGAGGATTTACGGAGTTTCTCCTTAGCGCTCTTCTCCTCTTTTCTTATGTTTGAATTTGGTTTCCTTTTAATGCCATTAAGCTTTCATTTTGTTAAAAAGCGCGATGACAGGAGGGTGACAGACAGATAAATATCTCTTGACCGGTACTATGACGCTCGTAACTCGTAATAAAATTTGCTAAAGATTATACCGAGTGCGATTTTAGAGTAATTGAATCGAAATTTGGTGATACGATATTGTTATCATAGCAGGAATAAGAATTCTCAATTTGAATTCCTTTAAATGTTTCTTCAAATGTAAAATGTTTCGTTAAATCTAAATTGAATATTTAAGTAATTTTTGTAATTTTTATGAACGGACAGTTAATGGCAATTAAGTTTTGTTTGGCCAAGGCATGGCATAATATATATTGTTAGCTATTTTTAACTTTGCTATTACATTTGTATGTTCTAGGACTTTGTAAATTACATATTAATTGTTGACGATAGTAAAAAATTTCGATTAATTTCTATCTTTCACGTGTCTGTTTAAAGATCCATAGCGGCCGAGTCGTTTGAGTTAGGGAATACCTTGATAAAACCACCTTTATTGCTAATTTCGTGATCTCTAAGCAGATGCGTCATCATTGCCTCCATTCTGAGCGATGATTTCTAGCCGATGGCTCCACTTTCATCCTCTGTATTCCCTCTTTTACTGTATTCCCTCTTTACTATTTTCTGTCCCGTTTTCGGCTACGCCCGGCAGTTGACATACTCAGATTTTATAATCTTAGCTTCAAGTACTTGGGCAGGGCGCTGGTCGTGAGTGAACCACTCATTCAATTATCAATAAACCATTATGCACATCTGTGTTGACAAGTAAAAACGACTTAAGTGGAGTTAGGACAAATTCGGGTTTATTGTTGTGACCGAACATGACGGTACACGCGCAGATATATATCTGAGAACATCGATAACCCAGCTCAAAAAAAAAAAAAAAAAAAATGTAGGTTCCTGACGAATGGTAAAAATTTGAATATAGAAATGTTTTTTTTTAGAAATTTTAAATTCGAACGCTATCATAAGGAAAACGGCTGATTTTCGTATATCTGCGTATATCCCACTACAACGCTAAGATTTCGGACACGGTAGCTACATGATAACTATTGAGATATTATGCAACGAAATTTAGAAAATTGAGGAAAGTTGTTATGAAGAACATCATATTGGAGACCTATTTTTCAAATTTCAAGATCTAACCATTCAATTAAGCTCACATAATATATATTTTTGCTATTTGGCCATAGTTTCAATACAGATTGGCTCGCTATCACGAAGTATTAGTAGCCAATTGTTCGACAAACTGGTGATTTATGTTCAGTCTGCAGTCAATGTTTTCCCATTCCTATGATAAAGCCGAGATTTTGGACATGCTGAAAGACGCTTAACACAATACATTCTGAAAATTATAAGTTTGCGTCACTAATGGTGTTGGTTATCCAAATGTCATGAAATGAAGCATTGAAAATTGAAAGGTGGTATCGTATTCGGAATGGGGACATTGCCATTTAGCCCAGTTTTGGAGTAAAAGTTTGAAGACTAAGTTAAAATAAATCATATTAGGGAAATTTCCAGAAATCTTTAAGATTGTCTATGTTAGTTCTATTTTGTCAGATATAATATTTTAATGTTTTCATAAAATTTCTGAAAAATGTTTGCGGGTAGTTCATTCAAGTCGGACGGAGGAAATGAAAATCACTTCGATAATTTAAAAATCCGAATATCTTTGTTTTCATAAATCTCCAATTTAAAGTTTTGTTCTAATATTAGGAAATGAAGCACAGAAAAAATGTAGCTCCATATTACCATTTTCCAAATTTCATTGCATCATACCTCTAAAACTATAGAAGATATACAAATTACATATTCTTTTTTTAAATCGATGTAATGGACAACATTTTTGCTGGAGCAGGATGGTTTGCCTTTTTTGTAGTATTTCGAATACTGGCTTTCAGAAGCGTTGCCAGTATTCTTTGGGTCAGCACTAGTTTTTATTATATGAAAAATATTAATACACAATTTGAAAATATGCTTCGTTTGATACTTTTTTTTTATTAACTTGTTATTAAATCGGTTTATGGTGCAGTGACAAGTACCATTCTGCAATTTCAACCAATATATTTGTACTGTCATGTCGGGAGTTGTTTTTTTTAACATAACAAGCATTTTAGAACGGCCTATTTCGGTACTTCATAAGGGCTTAACGATTGTCTAAGTTGTAGCAGTTCCTATCTCAAATCACTAACAACAATTTTTGTAGTTGTTTTTACATGCTCTTATCTTGCTAAAAATGTTCTTCCATAACTCCTCATTTCTTCTACGGAAAATGTACGAACGTCATTTTCAATATTGATGGTTAAGCAATTTAATTTACCGAGGAATTTTGAATCGATCAATTTGCTATTAAGATAGAGGTCATGAATTTTTTTTCGTAATGGACTTACACATCTTGTAATATAAATCGTTCGCATTTAGTTGCCATCGTCTATTAATCTATACTAGTATTTAGCCAATCTTTTTCATTTTTCTCACATAGTTTAATAACATTGAATTTACAGTCCACAAACAAAGCGGAACGATTTACATTTTCCGATTTTGATAATAACTTGATTGACTAAGCAGACCGAGCTTATAGCATTTAATAAACATTCTGTCGTTTTAATCTGAAAATGAAAAAAGTAGTTTATTTACATCCCGTTGGTTGATGGTGGTCCAAATTTAAATATTAATATTTTATTTATTCTATCTATAGTATGTGGAAGATTTGTTGCAGTTCAAGCGAATGATGACGTATTATAGTATAGCATATTAGTCACTTAATCAGCCTGATCAGCTGACGGGATCCTTTACGTTACAATCTGTTCAATAAATGTCAAGCTAAATATTTAATATTAGGATTTCTTCCAGATACACTTCATGATGTCTCTTAACCTTTTTTTGTTAAACAAGATTCCCTTGAGTTTATTTAGAAGAATCTAAAAGCCTTTGCCAGTTTTCAAGTACTTTGTATGTGCGTTACATTGAACAGATGTCAATTTATATCGCGATTTTTTGTGCACTTTTGTTGCTGCTGTAATAATATATTTAAAAAATCAAATTAAATTTTTATTTTAAGCCAGGTGTCACTCGAAAACTAACACGCACACATCCTTATGCAAATACACATTCATATCAGGGTGGGACAAGTTGAAGTGATTGTACCGTTATTGGATTATTTTTAATACTGCATGGCCTTTAAAGGTGCTCTTGTGAACTATTTCATGTTGTTTGCTTGGATTGAGATAAAACTTTAGTAGGGTGCATGTGTTCCTTGCCTCATATTGGGGCAAAGTGTACAGTTCTTTGTCGGTGAACTAAAAAAAATTTAAAATTGTGTATGATGACGACGGTCAAGAGTTTTTATCAGGTGTAAACAGAGTAATATAATTTTTATTATACATACAAAAAACCTTTTTGAAAAATATTTTTTTTTTTTGATTCAGATTTTCAAAATTTTGTTTATTTTAATGAGATTTTCTCGCAAAGCTTAAAGGAAGTCAGTTTTATGAAATTGAAGGAAACAACTGACGTGTTAGAGATAAATTCAGTATTTTACATGAAAGTTTTGGTGTTAAAAGTCTTTTTTCAAAATGGTTTCCACGTTTACTAACAGTGGGATAAAAACATTAACGTTTTACACATTAGTAGCAGTGTCTAGACTAAATGTAAATGCATTCAAAATATATTTTTTCAGAAAGTTTGTGAGACAATGAGTGAATAATGATTTCACAACCAGAATTTCGCAACAACATGCCGATAAGGTTATGAACAGCGAATTTTATGGCGCTTTTAGTTTGTTTGAGGGATGAAATCCAGAAAAAGTGACCTTATGTCGGAGATAAAGTGCTCCATCACAATGAACATTAGAGATCGAAAAGCAGCCACAATGTAAAACTACAGAGGATGCAACAGAAAAAAAGTTTTGGATTAAATGATGAGGTCATTGCAGAAAGTGCATTTTGAAGATCCTAACAAATGCTTTCACCAAACAGAACAGGAATTTCAGTCAGGTAAACTAACTTACGTGTACTTTCACTCAACGTCGTTTTGCAAAAGCTAGTGGAGTGAAAGGAGGGACGTGTTGAATCACTAGGTTCTTATCGACAAATGCTGTGAACGAATTCACAGAAAACGACGATAAGTTATAACTAACTGAATTTAAATATTTTAGCTTAATTATAACTTTACGTCTTTGTCTAATTTGCACTGCTTGAAAGTTCTGAAACTAGGAAAATTCTGATGAAATAGGTAATTCATATCGGAGATACCAAAAAGGCGTTCATTTATATTCTATCAGGAATTATGAAACATTACGCCCAATAAAACTACAGGATCGACCGCCCCGTGACGTGATGGTTAGTACACGCGACTATCATTCGTATTGTAGGTCCAACCTCGCCTGTAGGTCCCGTTGATTGAGCCTAAAAATAGAAAGCGTGTAAAAACATGTGATTAATTAATTAACACTTGGTATTTCAAATGCTACCTTTTGGGTGTTAAAATTTTGCCCATATGAAATGATATCCCCCAGGTGAAGGTGGACTTGGAATATTGCACCAGTAGTGGAAGAAACTATTTTCAGGAATAAAGCTATATTTCGAAGACCAAATATGAGGTGTGATAAAAAATAACCGTTATTTTCAAATTTCGTGAGTTACGTACGAGTATGTTCGATTTTCGCATTTTTTTTTTGTTATGTTGGTACACATGTCTGTTACATATGTTGGCAATATCAGTCATGTTGGATTGTCACTTTGTTTTTGACAGATAAAAAAACGTTGGTCGTGTTTTGGTGCGCTCTTCGATTTTTTACTATTAGAAAAAATGGATCAAGGATCTGTGTAAAAAATTAAATTGAATATGCAAGGACATTTGAAATATTGACTGTGGCGTTTGGCGAGTCTATTATGAGCAGAACACAAGTTCAATTGTGGTTAAGGAAGGCCGAGAAGATGTCAATGAAAATGCTCATCCTGGTCGCTCGAGCACGTCAACAACCGATGAACACATTGAAGTAGTGAAGAAAATGATTTTGGATAATCGTCGAATCACTATTAGAGAGGTTCGGCTCATGCCAATCAATTTTTACGGATATTTAAGCATGAAACGTGCGGCAGCGAAGATTGTTCTAAAACTGGACATCGCTCAGGAGCTGTTGAACGTCGTCAACGACGATCCAGATTTCCTCAAGAAGGTCATAACTGGTGATGAATCATGGGTGTGTGGCTATGACATTCAAACCAAAGCCCAATCATACCAATGGAAGCGTCCAGAAGAGCCAAGACCGGAAAAAGCACGTCAAGTTCGGTCAAATGTGAAGGTTTTGCTCACTGTTTTCTTCGATTGCAATAGCGTGGTACGTCATGAATTCTTGCCACAAGGTGGTACGGTCAAACGCACAGAATTTTGGAAAAACCAATCATAGATTTTGCACCATGATAACGCACCAGCTCAAACATCGATGCTTGTGCGTGAGTTTTTGGCCAAAAACAAAACCGCAATCATGCCTCAACCACCGTATTCACCGGACTTGGCCCCCGCTAACTTTTTCTTTTCCTAAAACTGAAGACACCGATGAAAGAAAAGCGTTTTGCTACGATTGAGGAGATAAAAGAAAAATCGAAACAGGAGCTGTTGGCGATACCAAAAAGCGCGTTTCAGAAGTGTTTCGAGGATTGGAAAAATGCTGGCATAAGTGTATTATATCTGAGGGGGATTACTTTAAAGGAAATAAAATAGAAATTGAAAAAAATTAAAACAACGATTATTTTTTGATCACAACCCATGGAAAAGCCATTAACAGTGAATATTATGTCGATTTATTGCAGGGTTTAAGTAATGAAATTGTAGAAAAAAGAACACATTCACTATTGTGATGTCCAAAATTAACGAAATAAAATTCACATTGCTTCATCACGCAACTTATTCGCCAAACTTGAAAAACTAGTTGATGGTTCGATTGATGGCTATTTTAATTAGTTCAACAGTTCTTACTATAAACAGGGTAGGGAAACTATTTGATATAGCTGGAAAAAGTGTACCGAGAAGGAGATTATATTGAGAAATAAAGTAATTATTTCCCAACTTTTTCGTGTCCCCTTTGTTAGGTCGATCGGCCAGTTTTGGGACCGCCCTCGTATAGAAAATGTTATTAGTTTTTAATATAGAATATTGTCTTTGTATTGTCTTTTTTAATATAGAAAACGGTCTTCTTAGATAGTTTTCTTATAGAAAAGTGTATTCATATGAACTTCTTATGCGATATAGGGATATCATACATTTTATACACATGTTTCGAAGTATTACATAGAATACAACTTTAAATTTACTGAAAGGACATGATGATATAATTGCGAAAATAAAGATTCAACTCAGGAATTTCAGAAACGTAAGCTAAAACAAATAAAAATATGTGCAACATAATTATACCTATTAAAAATATAATTTTAAAATATATACATTAAAGTTGTAGGCTTAGTTTGCAAAAATTATATTTGTTTTACAAGTTTATTTGGTAATCTGTTGAGCTTACACCATGTAGTGAAAGCTATTAGAAAAAAATCAAACTCATATAGCTGAAAATTCGTTCCGTAGGTTCGAAAAATAATGTCCGAATTTATATCCTGCCGGTTTATGAAGTATTACCATACCGTTTGTTTATACCTTTCCTTACGAATTATCATCAACAGTACCAATAGTTCGAAGTTGTACACGGTATAGTTGAGGGTTTTGTTTCAATGTAATTTTTTTGGTAGTAATATCAAATTTGAGTTGGCGGGGGCCGACCAATCAAAATTGGATGTGTCACCGCCGCCGATAATTTTGGATTGGCTTGGAACTCTAACTTTGACATCTACTCATTTTTACTCAATACAACACAACGAATCTATTATGCATTTATATGTACCTTCGCAATCACCACGTAAAATTTTACTGATGCTTCCGAAGACTGACGTTTCGAATAGAGTTTGTTGGTCGACCTCTTCTGCACCGCCCATCGGATTTATTTCAACATGGCCTAGATAAGGCAAACCCTTAATGTCTTAACCATTTAATCAAAAATGGGGAAAGTTCTGATTTCCGTTTATCTAATATTTTGGTGCCTGGGCTAACACTATTTGTAAAATATAGGAGAGTCGGTCGCCGTTTCTGTTACCATTACATATTTCTATACATTCGACTCTGTTCCCAGACCGTCGCCTAGGATTAAGGCAATTTTTAGTTTATATATTCCACGAGAATGTTCTGTCAAGGAACTGTAATAATTAGATCAAAAATCGGTATAGATCACAAATCATAGCGCGTGGAAGTTTGGATTTTTGAGTTCCAACATTTTGTAGCTTTTTT
>JAHXMU010024410.1:0-21582 GCA_019455685.1 Philornis downsi
GGGTTGTTTAAAACAACATGCAAAGAGTATATACTTAATGATGTTGAAACACTTTTAACGTAATGTATATATTTACATACATACATATAATTTTAAATAATTATAAATTAATAGGAAAATAAAAGTAATGTAGTAAATGAATTGTTATTTTCGTACATAGGATTTTATTGAGTGCAAACTTGCCCCAAAATAAGCCTATAGGCGCTGGGGCCTCAATTATATTGTATTATAAAATATTGTACAAATTAACTGAATAATATGCGGCGACTTAAATATCCATACTTATCTATTATACACCGCCCGTAGAAAGCAGCATTAAAATACAGTTGCGTATTAGAATACAATGACTGTCCAGGCTGCATCTAGCGCTAGTGTGAACAATTTTCAGTTATAATTCAAAAAAGAACTAGAAAACTATGTTAAATTATCTATTCTGCTTATATAGGCATTATTACACAATATTACATTTGATGTGTAAGAATTTTCCTTTCTAATTTACGCATTTTTTCCATTTATGCTGGAGAAATGTTGAACCATACGGGGCATCCCATAAGTTATTATGGGTCTAATTATAGATGATTTTGGTTCTCGGTTTCAAGTGTCTTGAATAAAATAAGGATTTATTAGCCAAAAATGCCCTTTTGGTTTTTTCTATAGTGAGATTAATATGATCATTGAAATATAGAAATTTATCTAAATAAATTCCGAGATACTTTACGGTGTCTACTACCTTAATTAATTCATTCGTTGTCTTGGATTTTATCATAAAAGATTTCCATTCTATTCTGATATTGCTGTTGCATTTATTTACAGGTGGACGAAATAAAATGGACTCACTCTTCTCAGTGTTAATTTTCATTTGCCAGTCTTTGGCATACTTCTCCACGGTATCGAATGATAACTGTAGGGAATCAATGGGAAATTCGAATTTATTTAAAGCGTTATTTGGCTACAGCGATCCAAACCAAATTACCCACATTCCCATACCTTCAGACACACATTTTCATATCATGGTCACCTCAAAAATATAGCGATGGCTACAACCCCTACTCTATACCAATAAGCGAGTGAACGAAAAAGCAAAAAACAAAAAAAAAAAACAAGTAAAAATTCTCAGCGTACGCAAATGTTGAAAGACCAGAAGCCATTCATTTAAGTAATTACAATTAATAAAAGGGAGTTGCTCACTTAACCAAGGATTGATCTACGGCTTTAACGCTTATGTTATTCCTTAACACAGGGTTTTAAAGACAGGATTGGGAGCTCAGTATGGCCATTGTACAGCTTTGGCAGCAGCGACAGAGTCCACATGAAAACGCTTTGACAACGTTTTGATGCGATCTGGCAGCTTCATATGTATGAATTACACATTTTTTTATATAGTCGTAGTTTTGATATAATCGATTTTGTTACGCCACCATCACCGCCATTACCTACTGAACGTTTATATTTTAGTCTCTAACATTATGAATTGACTTTTTGACTTTCTTTTAGTGTAATTCTCAGTGTCTGTGATCATCACGGAATTCTAAGAATACTTTGCGCAATATGCAACACAGTTTTCTATGTGGCAGTCGTGGCTCGTATCCACGTACATATATGGGTTGTTGGTACGTTCCATATGGTGTGCGGCAATTGAAATTGGATGACCGCTGAGCGAATTACTTACTGCCCGGCCCCAATCATCATCGTGGCAAGCAACCGTGCAGCCAATCCAAGTCGAGTCAATCCGTCCATGCCAATCAATCTCCTTTATTATGGGGTTTCGCTTTAAGGATTTTAATTTGTGTGATAATGTCTGATGCGTTATTTTGTAATAAATGTTTGTGTTGCCGTTGTGCATTGAATGACTTTGCTGCTGGCTAATCTCAAGGATCCCATTGATAAATTATTAGTTCTTGGGGGCTCATTATTGTCAGTTATTTGTGTAATGAATTTTGAGTTATGGTCAAAGAAGTTAAGTTAGCAAGAAGGAATTCACAACAGAGAGAGAGGGAGAAACAAAAAAATGTATCAATTGTAGGTTAGAACATCGGTGTTACTGAATGTTGTTGGAGGTGAGTGTGGGAACATTTGCATATAACAATTTGGGGTGTGGTATCCTCTCATGATGGCTCTGCAGTAGTTATAATGAGGACTTAAAACACGCTGCGATATAAATGATGAGATCGCTCGTAGTTAGAATATCAAGGTTTACAATTGAATGGTTTGCTACTTGGCCAATAAGTCAGTTAAATTTTACTTAAATCCATAATTTTTGTAAGATTGGCAATATCTATCTATGTATATCAAGATAGAATTCGTATTGAGGAAGAGAAATTTTCATTTGCAATGCCTCAAAATTACTTTTATTATTCAAATGTATCACTAAACGTCATTTCATAGGCGGTTTTATAAACTCGGATTGAGAGGCACAAATTTTTCAAATTCTGCAAATTAATTTTACGCTTTCGAATGAACCTCCAAATGGTGTTTCTTTGTCCGTTTTACAAATTATATTATAAATTATTCCAAATTTATCGTTTTCGGTCTTTAATATAGTATAGTGCCATCTTGTCTTGTTCAAGCCAATAAAGTGTACATATTATTAAGCGGTGCAACGTGGAGCTCGCCTTTCGAGCCGACCCGTAGAGCTCTTAACACTGTTAAGTGATGTGTGCTACGGGCGGCGGACAATGTACAAAACGAATTCCTTTTGTTCATACCCTTGTAATGCAAAGCATTTCATATAAAATATTGGATAGTAGAATTTAATCGAGGCCGTACGAGCTGTCAAGACGAACACCGTACTGTTTGATCAATTGAGGTGTTCACGCTAGACACGGTTAAGAAAATCCATAAAATGGCAAAGGATGATAGGTGCTTGAGCTAGCTGAGATGATAGGCATCTCAAAAATTATTATACATCGTATATGGACCGAAAATTTTAAAATGAGAAAGCTGTGCACAAGATGGGTGCCGCGCTTGCTTTCAATAGAGGAAAAGCAACGTCATGAAAATGTTTGAGTAGAGTGTTTGGCGATGTTTCACTACAAGAAAGCCGAATTTGAGTCGATTTATAACGTTTAATGAGACAAGAGTCCATCATTTCACACCTGAGACAAAGGAACAGTCAAACCAGTGGACTGGAATGGGAGAATCGTACCAAAGAAGGCGGCGAAGACGGTTCCATCTGCAGGCAAGGTCATAGCGTCTGTTTTTAGGATGCGCATGGAATTATTTTCATTGATTATCTTCAAAAAGGAAAGACCATCAGTGGCGAATATTACGCAAATTATTTGCAACGTTTAGATGAAGAAATTATGGAAAATCCATCAGATTGGTAGATATTTTCGACAAATGTTAGTCCGACGTCACCGCTATCGAGGACAAGACCAAGAAGCACACTGTGTATTATCAACTATATCTGCTCTATACCGAATTCAGTGTTATCAGCTCATCAAAACGCCGAGGTTTCTTAAACTGATTTCTTTAAATGGATGGAATAGTTTCACAGTGAAAAGTTTTGGTGAAATACGTTTTTGAAACAGCATAAAAGTTTGATTCAACAGAATAACAAAACGCTTGGAATTCTTCCTATGTACAGTTTTTTTAATTGATATGACTTGAGTGATATTTAACTAATTAAATATTTCTTCTTCATGTCATTTTGCGTATTTTCATTCTTGAACGTGCGTATTTTCTGGTAAAATGTCATAAATCATTAATACTTCAACGAAATGTCAATTTTGTACCCATGCACGTTGTTATCCAAAACACACAGACACATCCATAAAAGAAAACAGCCGGACGCCACCAATAGCCACCAATTTAATAATGTAAGCCATAATTAATAACTTCGATGTAGTGTGGCGTCTACCGGAGGAAGAGGAAACTTTTCTGTAATGACCAGAGAAGTGTCCATTACTCTTCTTTTGTGGAGAAATGAATAAGACGACACCACTGAGTTTCTACCTTCTCATTTTGGCCGCTGACGCCGTAGACTTTGGCTGAAAAGGGATTGCGTGATTGTTGATGGTAAGGATTGTCACCCATGCCAAAGGAAAACTTCAATGTTGGTTTTGAGGACCAAAGATTTAGAATATCCAACGGAAACTGTTTCGTGTCATAACATACAACACACGATCGCACGGGTATGGACTTGGGATGACGACAATATGACGGAGAGGAATGTATTACACTATACTTCGTTACTTGAAAGTGTTCCAAATTGGAATGAATAAAATTATTAAGTTCAGTAATATAATGAAAGAATGAATTCATAGATTTTATTTCCCAAAATAAAAATCCTATTTACAACTTTTTTTTAGTATGCAATAAGCTTAAGAAATATTGTTCCAGAAAATTACTCTAACATTAACGATAAGAAATGCATCACAGTTTAAAAACAACTTGAGTCTATAAAATGTCTATTGAGTTAAATTCTTCGTTGCTTTCTGTTAGTTTTACTAGTAACTTTAACTACAACGAGTACACATTTTAATAGAGTATTAAATTGACGATGGTTAGAACACCCGATTACCGTTCGCATGATCGCGAGTTCAATCCCGCCTAAAGCCACCTATCATTATTCGAGCGGCAGCCATCTCGACGTGTCTGACAAACAATTCGAATAGTCGGGTAATTGACAAACTTGGGATATGTTTCTCAAACTGTGGCATTCGGAATCGTCTTTAAATTGTAGCTCCCACTGCGTCAGCCTAAAAATAGAATGCGTGGAGGCTCAGTGAATGTGAGAAGCTCTCCCATACCTCATTCATGGTATGTAAGGGAATTTGTTTTTAAAGAATCGACATTCCTCAAAATTCTCGGTTTGTTGAGATCGCTCTACACGTACCCTCCTAATAAACTTCAGATGCGGTTACGGCTACTGGAGTTGGTAACACTTTCGATTACTAATAGCCGTCATAAGCTTCTCGAACTTATTATTGGATATGTTTTTGCCATAAACCTAAATCAATGGTCGGCGCAAGGAGAGGATGCTAAAATTGTGAACAAATTAGAATGTAGTTTGAATGTATTCCAATACTATTCTGTATCTCGAATTCTGACTAATCGACATAGGTTTTCCCTATGTCTATATCTCATGGTTGCCGTTCACCATCACCGAACGGAAGGGGTTTGGAGTTTTCCCCGCCTCCCACCGGTGAGGGTACTGCATCCTTGCAATGTAGTACCGACCGTTCCATCTGCCTGGGGTCTCCGTGCCTGCAGGTATGTAAAAATGTCCAGTCTGTAGTCTTTTGCCGCAGGGCGACCAATCCCGTGAAATATGGTGCATTAATCGTGACTTGGTAGTAGCTTTGCTATGTGCTTTGCTACGCAGCTCCAACCGGTGAGTTTGGCCGGTAGCGTGGGGACCAGGACGCCCCGGGACTGAGTTCCCGCCTGATCATTTGGTGTTGGACCCCTAGTGAGAGCATCACGCGGGTTGTGGTTGATACCAAAATCGCTGGTTTTCTCCACGTTTGTGCTCGAAAGTGGAGTTGCATTGCAACAGGGTGCTACATACCCATAGAGTAGCAGAAGCGGTAAGATAGATAAGATAGCCTACTTGCTTTTCGACTTTTAGATGATTTCTTGTTACTAATTCTGTAAAATATAGCTTTTGGCAACATAGAAAACAAGATTTTGCAGCAGTGCCAACATAGAGAAAGAGTTTTAAGTGCCTATATTGGTACGATATCAATTTTTAAAACTGAACACTAAACAGACTACATTCGAAAGCAATGTTGCAGTCTTTTAAACTCAAAGTATTTTTAAACAAAAGCATTATAATGGGGCAGAATTATAATTTAGTAAAAGTTTAGCTAAATCAGCACTTTATGGTGGGGATAACAGATGGAGACAATCGGCTGCGACAAAGCAATACTGAGGACAAAATTAAATTGTACTTAAAAATTTCAGAGAGGAAAATTTGAATTTCGTTAAATCTGTAAGTTTATATGGGATATTTCAAGAAGAAATGCATAACGTACGCCAATTTTTGACTGAATTTATTGAAACTAAAAGATAGACAAGAATCTAGTAATTAGGGTATTCAATTATTCGGGTTTTCTTTTTGATCGGTTATTTGGGCAAATAATTATTTGTCCATTTTGTTTAATCGGTTATTTGAAAAAAACTTTTGAAATGTTCGATTAACCGAGTAAATTTAAAAAACCATCATATTTTTGTAATAATTTTATTTAACTCAACTAAAAATAATATAGAAGTAACATTGTATAGTTGAATTACAAATGTATTGAGATCATGTTTTCTTTAATATTTTAAATACTAAATTGTAAGTATATTGGTATTAAGTAGGAATTTTACATGTTTAATGTTTTTTATTAAACAATACATTTTTAAAATTAAGTTTATTACAAAAGTTAAAAAGTTGTTGTATATTATTAATTTCTTAGAAAGTAATCCTTTAAAAAGAGAATAAAGTTTAAATGCTTGGGTTTTAAACGATTCTTTTCTTTATTTTTAATGAAACTTGACTTAGAAAATATTCTCTCGCTTATCGTGGATATCGGAGAGATTGAAAGGAGAGCATTAAGAAGATTCTCAAGTTTTTCTGTTCTTTTTTTTGTTGTTTCTAAATAAAGAAAGTCAGTCATCAAGTCACGTGTGGATTTTTTCGAATTTTTACATGTTTTTACACATTTAATTGTTTCATTCAATTGAAACAAAAGATTTTGTTCGCCAAAGTTGTTTGTGCGCTCAGTTTCTAGATCTTCATCCGATTCATTAAAAATTTCTTCTTCGTAAAGCAACCTTGTATACAGCTTATTTGCAAAAATTTTTGTTTCACTCTTTGAACTGTATTTTAAAATAACGTTATTAGAAGGAAATGTGTCGGAATTAAGGTATAAAATCAGTGTATTTAGTATTCTTACTCGCCTATCGTTAAGTCGGGCACTAAGTCTTTCGATTAGTTCATTAGCAAACGGATTATCTGCCTTTTCCAAATTTGTTATAAGAAACTGTATTATACCTTCTAGTTCAATCAATGTCGCAGAATCTTTTCCTAATTCTTTAATAGCCACATCGAGTGGTTTTAAAGTTTTGTTTAAATGTAGCAAAATTTTAATATCATTATCAGTAAAAGGCGTCAAACCGAAAACAGTTAATGCATGGTTAACACTTTTATAAATGCGAAGGAAGTTATCATATTCGATAGCGATGTCCAATGGTGTTTAACATCATGTATTCTTTATTTTCTTGCAGCATAACATATTTTTGTAATACTTTGTGTTTTTCTGCAGATTTATTAAAGGTTTTGCAACACTTACGAACTTTGGTAATAACACTGTCTATTTGATTCTTCAGGTAAAAATTATTTTCAAATTCTTGATCGCAATTTTCATCGTCAGTGTCGTAATTATCACCATTTTCATCATCCAAATCAAAGTTATCATGTTCATCATCAAACATATGTTCCCCACAATCTTCTCCGCTCTTGTTTGCTGACTGTTCCTTTTTTTTTGTATAAATTATGTCAACTACAGATAAATGTATACAATGATTTATACATAACTGTGATTCAGCCAAAATGTTTTCGTTATACTTTTTCATTACAGCAGCTCCATTGTGAGTAGAGCACACGATGTCTTTTTCAAAATTGATCCAATTTCTCATTTACTGATAAATAAACATTTGAAGCAGTTCCTTTTTTAGTCATTTCTTTCAGGCCCAAATTGATTATTTTATGTGACTTACTTAATAATAAGTGTTGAAAAGTGCCAAGAATTCCATATAGGAATAAAAAATGTTAAGAAACAATCCAATTATTAATATTTTTTTTTCTTTTTGGAAATTTCGGATAACTGATTAATTGTTATAAATTATTCGAATTAATCGTTATTTGAAATATGTTTTTTTTTTTAATTATTCGAACAAATATGAAAAAGGAATTTTTCGATTAACCGATTAACGATTAATCGATTGAATACCCTACTAGTAATACACAATGTGGGTTAAGTCGGTCATTTACTTGGGAAGTATCAGAACCGGTTGAATCTCTTCAACATTTTATTATGAATTATAGAACATTTCCAGGGATAAAATCGAAGGCTATAGCAAGGAAACATTACGAAATTAAGGAGGAATGGTGGATTTTCGAAAAATTTATCATTTGTGAGATATCAAAAGAGGTGAATAAAAAAACATATTATACATATCAAATGATGTCTATCTGTATTCTTTCGGGCGAAGAATCGAAAATATAGAATGTATTCTTATGCTGGAATCATGGCAATCGGCAGCGAAGACGATTTTCACAACATCATTTAAAAGTTTTGGTGTTCCCCAAATCAACCTCATAACCTCATTTTAAATTGTACACATATATATATATATATATATATATATATATATTTGTTCTTGTTGTTGTCTTTTTAATAGAATGAGTTCTTTAAAATAAAGTGTTAAATTTAATTAAAAATGCGATATTAGAGCTCATTATATTATGGTAAACTAGAAAATTTTGCTTTTTCTACATCCAAAAAGTCGATATATCAACTTATTACATTTAGAAAAGTCGAAAATTTTACTTTCTATATATTTGAAAATGTCGAAACTTCGAATAATCGAATTTTAATATATTCAAAGAAAAATCGCAAAATTTACTTTTTGTTCTATCTATAGATCCTTACTCAACTGTAGAAATTTGCAAATTGGCCAAACGGCCACAAATGATGTAGTCATCAATAATTTCCTATAGAAATTTACACTGAACGAAATTCACCCATTGGCCAAATGGCGAAACGATCAAGAATTTCCTATAGAAACTTTGATTTTTCTCACGCACGACCGTTGCTATTTAAATTATCTTTGATGTCATTGTAATGGAAGTTTTCGCTAATGACCAGGACAAATAATTTTGCTGACCATATATTGAACGTGTTGGGTAATAAAATAAGCGATAATGATTTTGGTTCTGTCGTACTCTTTAATAGCATGTTGACTCATAAAGAATTTCGTCTTGGCGTCAAAGAAATAAAAATATAAAAAAAACGGATAGGACTAAGGAAGCATAACAAATGTAAAAGCCCTAAATTCAATATGGATTGAATATTACAGCGAGAACGTTGTTTTCTGTGAATTGTGATTTTGTCGTCGAAGATATTGCCATAATTTTTTTCATCTAGCTGTGTAATCTGATCATCATTGATAAATTTCCATTATGTCGCCCACAGGTTAGCCAAGTCAACATAAGTGGGCAAAAATATTCTGATTGTCCCAAGAATGTAAGCAACTTTACATTTTTTGAACCCAGTAAAACCGCTTTTTTGAATTATTAAGAATTACAATCAATAATGATGGATTACGCCGAATTTTCCAAGATAACTAAATTTTGAATTTCCATGAATTTCATTTTCATGATGAATTATACAGAAATAGGTTGATTTTTATTGAATTATTTGATGAATTGGCATAAATTCTTAATATAACTTTGTTAGAGTAAAAAACATTTTGAACAAACTTGTAATTGTAAAAGTTCCCTATTTTATTGCAAATAATTGGCGACGCCATTAAGGATGGCGATGTCTTGCCGAACCTCGACGGTGACTGCCTTCTTCTTGCCAGCAACCGCTCCCAGTATCACCTCAAATCTTCAAAGTAAAATCTCAATTTTATAATGTAAGTAACAAGAAAAAAGAAAAGAAAGAAAATCAAAGTTTTTTCTTTTGATTCGATTCCTCTCGTAATTATCCAGCGGTGGAATTCCAGATCTCCTGGATTTCGCATACCCCAAAAACTACACAAGTTCTCTATTTCCCTATTCCCTCGATTTGGTAGATCATAAACTACAAGATTAAAGGGTAACAAAATTAAATAACATCAATATGACCATCATAAAGCTACGAAAGACGTTGCGGTTTACATCGTGGGATGCAATTGAGATTTTTTTTATTTTTACATGTTGCTCTCAATGTATATGAATCACATTCGTTTATTATATCCTAAAGATGCACGCACTCATACATCTTCAGATACATACGTAAGCTATGTACAAAAAAATCTACCATTCCAAATGTTTACCCTTCCTATGACCATGTAATTTTAATGGGCCACACGAAAGGACACCCACTTTCAGCCGCCTGTCAACCATGTCGCTTTTAGGGCAATTTTATGGTCATATAAAAGATTTGCGATCGCATGTACGTGCATATGTATGATTGCGTCCAATTTTGTGGCAGCGCCAATGTTTTATGAAATGGGTCTGTCACATGGAGCGACATTAAAACTACGTAGACGACAAGCAGTTCATGGTTTTAAAATATTAACGACATGAAATATTGAGACTATCACCAGAACTTAGGCTGAATACCAACCCATCAACTGAACACGACCAACAAATGACGATGGTACATTTTGTAAAGTTTACCGCAATGAACTTTCATTCGTCGACAAAGTTTTTAAGTCCATAAAATAATATGTCAACGTTATGTGGGTAATAACTTCCAGGACTTTGTGTGGCTTACGTGCTTGTGTTAGTGTTAGTGTGGTTTGATGTCAATGATAACCATTTCAAAGGGTAGTTGACATACGTACACTGCTATATGGGAAGAGTGTGCCTTTTGTTTTACCTGGTATTCGTGGTGAACTGTCTTGTATACCTATACAATGAAATGTCTGGTCAAAGTACATTGCAATTGAGCTTCAGTAATGGGAAACATTATTACTATGAAAGTGGAACATTTGTCTAAAATATTGTGAATATTTTCTAAATGGAGGCATTTTAAAATTCACAAAATGCTAAAATTTTCTACCAAAAACGACATTTTATTGCCGTCATAGCTGTAGAAATTGTCGGACTAGGTTTGGAAAGTTGTACTTTCGATTTCTAAAACTATTTTCAATTTTGGAATTCATTACGAGTCTGCTGTTACTTACAAGGGCGTTCAAAAAATAAGGTGAAATTTCAAACTTTGTTATGAAGAATCGTCAAATAACAATTAGAGAAGTTGCTGAGGATGTTGGCATATTGGCTCTTGCTATGCAATCTTGTCGGAAATTTTGGGCATGAAGCGTGTTGCAGGCAAGTTCCTTCCAAAATTGCTGAATTTTGACCAAAAACAACGTCGCATAAGAGATTTGCTTAAAAAAGTCATAACTAGTAAACCAGCACTTTATGGTGGGAATAACAGATGAAGACAGTCGACTGCGACAAAGCAATACAGAGGACAAAAATAAATTTTACTTAAAAATTTCAGAGAGGAAAATTTGAATTTCGTTAAATTTGTAAGTTTATACTTGGGAAATATCAGAAGAAGCGTCACCAACCGGTTGAATCTCTTCAACGTTTTATTATGAATTATAGAACATTGCCAGGAATAAAATCGTAGGCTATAGCAAGGAAGCATTAAAAAATTATGGGTATATAGGTATGGTTATGACATCGAAACCAAAGACCAATCGTCCCAATGAAAGAGTCCAGGAGAGCCAACACCAAAAAAAAGCACGCAAGTTCGATAAAATATCAAGGTTTTGCTCACTGTTTTGTTTGATTACCATGGCGTAGTGCATCAGGAGTTCTTACCACAAGGTCGTACGGTAAATAAAGAGTATTACCTTGAATTTATGCGTCGTTTGCGTGAAGTAATGCAAAAAAACGCCCGGAATCGTGGAAAAAATGCATGGCTTTTGCATCATGATAATGCACCTTCTCACTCATCTTCGCTTGTGAAAGATTATTTGTCCAAAAACAACATCGTTATCATGCCTCAGCCACCATATTCAAAAGATGTGGCCCCCTGTGATTTTTTCCTGTACCCAAGATTGAAGACAGCCATGAAGGGACGGCGTTTAGCGATGGTTAAGGAGATAAAAAGCGAATGGCCGAACACGCAAAACACTTGTCTTATTTTGCCTCTCACAAACAAACTAAACATGCTATATGGATAAAACCGTCAACATATCTTCCAGACGAGTGTACCAACATAAAAAAATAATAATTGAAAGTCGAATGTATGTAGCCCCCGAAATTTGAAAATTCAGCTTATTTTTTGAGCACACCTCGTACATTTACAATTATTTATATAACTCTAAGTGACGTCCTATAACATACTACTATATCCAAATGGTAATACCAATTTTTATTTTTCCAATAAAATGTTATTAATTCGTCCAAATCTATTTCAATATGACCTTTCAGTACGACCTTCAAGCGTGATTGAATCTCTGCAGTCGACTCAAAATGGTGTCCTGGGAATGGTTTTAAATTATGTCTTCGCAAAAACACTCACAAAGAGCCAATGCGTATAACTTTGGCCCATAAATCCGGTCGCTTCTTACGAATAGCCTCAGCAAAGGATGCAGAACATTTAAATGATGTTCCTTGCTCACAGTTTGGCCCAGCGGAAAGTGCTCATAATGATCAATAGCACGATAATCAAAGAAAACTGTCAGTACAACCTCGATATTTTGAGTGACTTTGGCGAGGTCTTTTCGCCCTTGCTTCAACTTTGGTATGATATTTACTAGATTGGTCGATATTTTCCGGATCATATTTTATAACGCGCTGGTATCCAGAAATCTGCTCTTCACAGACTTCAAACGGACAATAATTTTCAAAAAAAATTTGATGTTTTTGGTACAATAAAGATCTGAAGCTGCAGAATTCTAATATACCTTTTAAAATGGAATTGACTGATTCGATTGATATGTCAACATTAATGCAATGGTCTTTAATTGTTAAATGATGTTTATTGAGCATCAAATCTTCTGGAGATGATGACCGTAGGGCGCACTTCGGCTTCAACGTGTTCTCTGTTTTCTTTGAACTGTTTGTGCCACTTGTAAAAATTTCCTTTCAACAGGGACTGATCACCGAAGGCCTTACGCTACATTCTAAACTCCTGCAGCTGAACTTCCATTTCGTAAACAAAATTCAATACAACTTTTCTGTTCAACAAAATCACATATTGTAAATGTAGTCGGAATTACGTTTTGTGTCACACAAAATCAAGCTTAGCTCAAATTGTAATAAAATTTGTAATGTGAAATTTGGAAGAAATGCCTGCCACAGTGCTACCAACTTAGGGAAAAAATATTTTTGAAATTTTATATAAATTGTTTTCGTTTTGTTAATTTATACAAGTAACCAGGTGCAGGATTGAACACATGTTATAATCAGTTATAACCAATAATGTAACACCCTACGCCATTGTGTCTGATAAGGGACAGAAATTTTAGCCCGTAATTCATTTCTTAGTTGGGCAATATTTATATATTTCCTATAAGGCTTGTCCTTAAGCCAACAAAATGGTATATGCTAAATGTTTTCAACAAAAATTTTGATTTTGGAAATGATAAAAGCAAACTTTGGCAGCCCATTCATATGGGGTTAATATCATATTAAAACACCGACCGACATTGTTCATTCATGTTAAAATATGAATACGGTTGGTACTCGATTAAAGCAAAGTATTTATGTGATCCATGTGGATCCATACAAAACCATGGACTGACATTCCCAAGGGATAATCAAAAAAACTAGGTCAACTCCATAAAAGTGCACAGGGATAAACAGAAGAACATCGCTTAATCGAATCATAAAATTATTCTGGTTATTTTGATGAAAATTGGCAATCATGTAAAATATACATATGTTTGAAGTTCCAAGGCGCCATGTTGTTTAGTATTTTTATTTGAGCCATCAAATATAAACGATCTTAACGAATTTAATCATGGAAACAATTGGTCATCGTTACGTAGTTTAATATTAAAACAGAGCTAGATACTACTCTGGGGAGTCTGCTCCTCTGTTTACGACTGTAAAATATTAGGTAGCAGAGTTTAGACGAAGCTGTACGAGCTGCCAAGAAAAAACCAATTGAGGTGTCCACGCCAAACGCGGTTACGAAAATCCACAAAATGGTATTAGATAATCGTCGACTAAAGGTGTGTCAGCTTACTAAAATGATAGGCATTTCAAAAACTGCTATACGTCGTATATTAACCGAAGATTTGAAGATAAAAATCAGTGCGCAGAATGGATGCCGCACTTGCTTTCAATAGAGCGTCGTGAATGTGTGTTCAGTAGAGTGTTTGCCAAAGTTTCACCGGAACAAAGTCAAATTTTTGCGTCCATTTATAACCATTGATGAGACATGAGTTCACCACTTCAACACCTGAGACAAAGAAACAGTCAAAGCAGTGGACTGGAATGGAAGAATCGTGTCCAAAGAAGGCGGATACCGTTCTATCTTCGGGCAAGATCATGGCGCCAGTTTTTAGGCATTCGCATAAGATTATATTTATTGACTATTTTCAAAAAGGAAAAACCACTATTGCAATGACAAAAATTAATGAATTAAAGTTTGAATTACTTCATCACGCACCGTATTCGGCAGATTTAGCTCCTTTGGACTATTTTGTTTTTAAACTTGAGAAAATAGATCGGTTGGAAAAATATTTGTCAACAATTTGGTGGAGTGAGGCTATTTTAAGGAGTTTGACGGCTATTACTATAAACAGGATAAAGAAGCTTTTGAGTGTCGCTGGAAAAAGTGTATCAAACTAAAAGACGATTATGTTGAAAAGTAAAGGACATTTTTTTTCAACTGATTTCTGTCTTTTTGATCAAGTGGTAAGTTTTGGGGCCGCCCTCCTATTTTTCTATATATTCATATACAGACTAATATTTTGTAACAAAATATTAAGCACTACCTGTATTGCCGAGATTTATTTGGGTAAAGAAACTGCGAAATTTGTTAATCGTTACAGAAATAAATAAGCGATATAAGTTTCGCATTGATTCCCTGATATAAAAATAAGCCTATGGAGTGAATCATATTCATTTAAAGTCGAGCTACGTCTCAGGAATGGTTCTAGTTTCAAATGCTAGATTCACAATTTATGCTTGCAATTGGTTAACGTAAAACCTCAGAAAGTATGTCTGAATAGTAAAATTTTATTACAAGTATTGAAATTTAAAATTTTTAAATATTTTTCACACGTTCAAACTATTTAGTACAGAATATTGACTGAAATGACTGACCAATTTCCAAAAAAAAGAAGAAGAATTAAGTTTATTTGACAAATTCTCAAAATATATCATAAATTACCATAAATTAATCAAAAAAAAAAATAATATAATAGCAATAATTAACATTATTACTATTACACTATTTTTTATTAACAATTAAATGGTAAAGACATTAGAGAAATTCTTAAAAGGATCAATTTTTCAGCTTAACTAATTGTCCCAAATGTGGCACCAAATGTGTCCCAAATGTAGATATTATAGCGACTCATCGCCAGATAGTATGTGAACATGATAAAAACGCCCTGTTGCTCGCTCTTTCAGTAAAAATTAGATAAAAAAACTACCACCAATTGTTGCTTTAATTACTAAATAACTGTTACAAATTTGGGAAAACAAAACATTGAAAGTGCCCATATTCCAAAGCCAGAGATAGCCATTATATGGGTGACATCAGCGGTCCACAGTGCAGAGGGTGATTTACCGCCATGTAGCCAGATAAGTGGAAGTATTAAAAACGATTATTTTTTATCAGTTAAATTCAAAAATGGTCTTACTTTATTTCAGTATCTGGAAAATAAATCAAAAATATACATAATTTGTATTTTGATTGCGACAGCCGAATCAAAATTGTATTAAATTTTATTTCCATTTCATAGATCCAAAACGAAATCACAAACAATTCTGAATCTGATTCTTACACTCGAAACAAAATTGAAAATGAATATTGATTCTGATTCAATTTGTGGAACGTTTTGTTTGTATTCCTTTCGAAGCTGTGAACATTTTTGAAAGCCTGCTATTGTAAATTCAGAAAATAGATTATTTGAAGCATTATCAATTACTTTACGCAGTTTGACGCCATGTCTTTTTCTCCGTCAACAAACGAAGCTACATTTGATTTCAGTTCTAATTCAGATTAAAAAACGAAAGTGTCATCCTATTTTCGTTTCAGGTTCTCGAATTATAATATATTTTTCATTATGTTTCGATAGAGAATCGAAATCAATGTAGGTTTCTAGTTTCGTTATAAGAAAAATATGAATCAATGTATGAAATAAGTTGATGTTTCTAAAATTTATCAAAAATAAATTTCTAACAAGCTTCAAATATATTTACAATATCAAAACTAATTTTCGTGAAGACCCCTGCTTCTCATGCATTGCACTTCGGCATTGTCAATTTTTCCATTAAAAATGTGTAGTTTTGGGTAGTTTTCACTAAGCACACCCACAATTAAGATGAAATTATAAATTTTTATAGCGTTCACTTTAGAAATTATTAATTAATTACTGTGCTAAATCGTCCAATCAGTGGCATTGAATGGCAAACAGAATCCAGGATTATGAGGTTTAAATTAGGTAATTTGAGTAAGAGATGTCGGAAGGGACATCTAATTTTAACAATAATTCAACACAATTCACAACACCTTTGAGTTAAAAATTTTAGGGCAAAATTAAATTTTGATAAATTAGTCAATTTGTATGGAAAGTATCAGAAGGGACAACGCAATGCCGTCCATTTTCGTTCTCAAAGCCAAGTTTATTAAACGCATGGTGCGTGAAAACTTGGCTGAATTTAGTACAGCAACGTGAAAAACATGAAAATATGAATATATAGGTAGAAACCATCGTCACTTGATCACCATTTTCCCAATTTAGTGTTACGAATCAATAAAATGGAAAAAATATTTATAATACTGCATCCCGTTAATGTACAAGTACGGAGAAAAGATTGAATTTTGAAAAAAAATACATACAATTAATGAGGAAGTTATCAGAATCAGGCCATTTCCGTTATCAATCCCTACTTTAACAAAATGTAGCAAATTTGAATGTCTGCAGCTGTATAAAACCTATGAACCAAAAATATGTGGTTTAAACTGGACATTTGTATGGGAGGTACCACAGGCTCCATGGTTAATCGACCGACTTTTAAAATTTAGGCATGATGGACAAAAATTTAGGTTACAACAGTCTACGGATTAGGAGTTACAGGGGAGAAAATAAATTTTGGAAAATCTGCCAATTTGTTTCGAAGGTATTAAAATAGACGGGTCGATATGGCACATTTACTATGTCAGGCTACAATTTGACACCGCACCAAATATTAAAAAGTTTTATAAATATCGCCGTTATCATATCTACCAGATAGCCAGACAGTCGAACATTTCTCAATTGATTTACAAAACCATGAAATGCATTTGATGTTAAATTTTTTGCCGTATCAAATGATGAACTTCCATTTCTTGGACTGAATGTATAGTTAATAGATTTGGTGCAAAATTGCGACCTGGGATTTTCATTCGTATGGGTGATATTAAAACCTGAATCAATGCGAAATATTTAGATCTGTTGGGTATTTAGATCTGCATTATTCTCTCAATATTTTGGAAAATAATTATGGCTTCCGCAGTCAAGGAGACAAGTCTAATATATGAGGGCTACAGCGAAAAGCATCCCTTATTGTGTGTACTAATTTCAGCTACGAAAAAAATAGTCCGAAAAATCAAATGTGGAAGTTTTCTGTGGTTAGAAATATTCGTGTATGAATTCTCTTTGTTTAGGATATCTTCTTCCATTTTTGAACATCCGATATACAAATTCGGAACATATTAGTTTATCATACGTGATTGTCTCGGTCTTCCTCTGAAATGGTCAAACCACCAACTTAGATTTTCTTTATTATATACCACTAGACAGATGAAAATCAGACATCAGATTTTTTCGCAAAAATTTTTTATGTGGTCGATATCAGTTTTATTTGTTTCACAAACAAAGAAAATATGTTTTATATACGAAACGTTCATCGTAAAATAAAGAATTAATTTTCCATTTCTTTCGAATTTTTCGTTTTCAGCGATATGTTTATTTCGACATTACTACGGAACATATACTTCCTGTGTCAGTTTTGAGGTATAGTAAATACTAGAATAAACTAAATTTTTAAAATAAAACCTTTCTTGAAATGTTAAAAACATAAGCATTACATATGTGTGCAGTAGAATTTTTGGATTATGTACTTCTTCTGTAAAGAGAAATCATCTTTTAAATTCTTATCCTGCACAACAAATATGTATTTACAATTTTAAGAGTTTTTAGCACTTCTTTCTTTTGTTTATTTAGCAAAGTTATTTGACAATACTGCGTCACCCCATCCAATACATGCACATCGTATAATACCACTCAAAGCACTCACCGCAACAACAACTTGCCAACTCCACTTCCACCACTCCACACATCTAAAACAACATTTGATAATCATAGCAACAACAAATGTCCGTTCTATCACTTTAGCCAAAAAAAAACATGTCTCAACACCAACCAGCGGCAAAGGTGTATTAGCTTTTAATAAGGCCTACGTTTCTAAATTTTCCCGTAACTTGCAAACGAATACCAGTTGCCACAATTACACCGATCGCACTGTTTGTTATTCGATTTGCAGTACTTCATTTCTTCATTGCTATTTATTGAAATAAGAATAACTTTACACCGTCCGCCCGACGCTTGTTACAATTCGTTTACTACTGATCTCCTACGTTAAAAGATTTCGGTTTCTTTGTCATAAAGTAATAGATTAGAATGACATTTGACACATACTGTCTGTCAACTTAGTTCCATTTCATTATTCTGTCCTATAATTGTCGTGCAGATGGCGGCGGTATTTGGTTTGCAAATTTAATATGTGTAATTTGAAACACAATCAATAGTTGATGTCACCACTTTGAGGGAGGTCTTCTCGACCGAAAAATTGTTGTGTAGAATAGTGGTATCTGATTTGTTAATATTAATTGGAATTCGCGTACTAAAAGGTTAGTTTCAAACTTTCCAAAATAAAAAAATGTTCTACTGACAATATTATCATTTAATGCAACAAAATTGTGAAACCTGTGAGACAAATATATATACATATGTATATATGTATATATACATATATCCGATTATATGTATACAGTTCCACTATTTATTTATTTAATTTAAAAAAATAAATGGTAAAATTGTTGAAGGAACCTGATACCCATACTTTTGCAGTTGGTGTTTTCTGTTGCTAAGTATTTTACTATTAAATTGCGTACAATTTCACTAAGTTCGAACGCGTTTATCTGGAACATTCCCGATACAAAAAATTTTGGCCTCCTTGATTCCTGTCTTGCTTTTAAGAGGCACGCGGATGGACGGATGACATGCCAAAGTCAACCTACGATAAATGATATGATTCCTCCGGTGGTGCATATAAAAATATATCGAAAATGATAGATTCCTCCGGTGGTGCATATAAAAATATATCGAAAACCTGCAGTCCAACAACACACCCAAAAATGTTTTTTATAAAATCTACCACCTACCAACAATTCGATCGAAGATGCTCTGATGCACAGCTTTAGGCTCATTTGGGAGACATCATCACCCCGTAACTCCAACATTATATTTTTTGCAACATCTTGTTATTAGTAATGGCTCCACTCATATACACTGAATTTCAGAACCATACGCAATCGCCATCTACTCGCAGAGTTCAACGGCCGACTTTGAAACATGTCACAATGTAAGAGATTGATCTGTCATTTTACACTCATTCTCTATAACATCAGCTGCAAAGAAGTAGTAACGATTGAGAAGTTTTTGGCAGTGAAGAAATTTATAAAAATAACTTAGAAAGCAAATGAGGTGTTCTAGTAGTATCAAGTGAACTTGTCTTTCGCGTTGCACATTAATTGAAAATGGCCGTTGTCCCGCATTTAATTTGTTGCTTTGCTGAAAGTCGTCGTTGTTCTGCCTCGGTGTATTTGTTGTGTTGGCAGGTTGCAGTGCGGTTGTTGCTGAAATGGTTGGGCTGATTGTTTACTGTTCAGTGTAGCCACAGTACTCATAAAGTAGGTTTTTTAAATATCACAAAAGAGGAAATAAGTTGCTAAAATCTTAAATAACTATAATAGAATTATTTTAGGAAAATCTGTTATAATTTCTCATAAAAAATTTTTCGAGATAAATGTTTCAAATTAAAACGAACAAAAATATAAATAAGGCAATAGACCTAAAATTGATACAATTACATTATTGCAGTTAAACTAAACAGATAATACTGTAGATATTAAAAAACAAGTAAAAAATTATTTCGTTGTTTAAGTCTCACAATAAAATATGCACTCATAATTTTTAATTAAAACTCATATCTAAATGTTAATAATATGAGGACAACACTCATGTGTAGTAGAGTTTTTACATCACTAATTCGGTAAAGACAAACAAACCTTTAAATTCCTTCTAAATTCTTACCCCATAAAAAATATATGCACTTTCAATTTTAAAAATTTTTAGCATTTCTTTCATTTGTCTATTTTTGGCAACACTGTGCCTCTCCGTCCAAACGTGCACATCGTTTAATACCAATCAAAACACTCACCACTACAACAAATTGTCCACATCGTCTCCGCTGCTCCACACCTCATACACAACATTTGACACTCACAACAACAACAGCTGTCCATTCTATAACTTTGGCCAAAAAATATGTCTCGACACCAACTGCCGGCGGAGGTGTATTAGCTTTTAATAAGGCCTACGTTTCTTAATTTTCCCGTAATTTGCAAACGAATATAAGTTCCCACAATTACACCGACCGCACTGTTTGTTGTTCGATTTGTAATACTTCATTTCTTCAATGCTATTTATTGAAACAAAAACAACTTCACTTTATCCGCCCGACGCTTGTCACAGTTCGTTTACTACTGGTCTCCTACATTAAAAGATTTCGGTTTCTTTGTCATAAAGTAATAGATTAGAATGACATTTGATACATATTGTCTGTCAACTTAATTCCATTTCATTATTCTGTCGTATAATTGTCGTGCAGATGGCGGCGGTATTTGGTTTGCAAATTTAATATGTGTAATATGAAACACAATCAATAGTTGATGTCACCACTTTGAGGGAGGTCTTCTCGACCGATAAATTATTCTGTGAAATAGTGACAGTTGGTTCATGAATATTAACTGGGCTCTAGCTTTATTTTAGTTCCAAGCTTTTCAAAGGTATTTTAGTTGAATTTTTTAAAATAATATAGATTTTTTAGTGCTATCGAACACAATACACAGTTTTTTTTATCATTTATTCCATAAAAACTTATGAAAACCGAGGGCTGTTCCGAGGGTATGTCAAATTGAAACAAGAAATCGGTGAAAGATTGGGCCGATTTTTAAAAAACTGACAATTTCGAGTAACAGAAACCACGACATTTATATCCGGCATTGTAGAAAGGAGAATACAAAATTCAGCCTCTAGCAATGCGTGCTTTCAAGAGACATGGACGGGCGGACGAACGGATAGATGATATTATTCCTACGGTGGTGGGTATAAAAACGAAAACGCAGAGTCCTATACCTCATCTAAAGTGTTTTTAACAAAAATTTCCAGATACCAAATCGATTCACACCATTAATAAAATGTTTTGTATGAATATGTGAACTCATCAGACTTAGACTAAATTTCGCATCACTGCAAGTTATCCCAACTCCTCAACTTCAACTTCTAATTTTTTGCAACACCTTGTTATTGATTACTAATCGCCCCACCCACATATACCGCATTTCTGAACCACACGCA
>JAHXMU010024414.1:0-28492 GCA_019455685.1 Philornis downsi
TTTTTTAAAAAACATGGGTCCGTCGAATATGGGCAACCCTGTAGTTCGAGCGCCAATCCCTGTATGTTTGTATATATAATTCTATGTTCTATGTATATATCTGTATACAGAATTACAATCGGAATATATCCCGAAGCAAACTAACAAATTTATTAGAAACATTTGAAATTATTTAGCACTTTTCCGCAATTTAGATTAGAAGAACACAAAAAATGCTTACATCTGCAAGCATTCGCAGCCTTTCATGCATCATCGAAACATACCAAATTCGCTTCTTTCGTGTGATCATACGTTTTTTTTTTTCTACATATAAATGCATGCATGTCTGTAGGAGTCAAAATGAATTTGAATTTTCTGAATACTGAACTGCCGAATGAATACGAGTGTGTGCGGCATTCTATTCCAATTGCCGGCTGGACATGCATACTTTTATGCCACATCTGGTTGCAAATATATGAAAATAAAACAAAAAAACATTAAAAAAAGAGCACGAACAGAATTGTAAACCAAAAATCACAAAAATGATGTCATGCTCGAAGATCGGATTTCTTTTTTCCGTTTGTTCTTCATTTCGGCATAAAGTTTCTTTGTATTGTTCCGTTTGATGCAAAGTTAATCGGCCGCAGCCAAATGGAGGAAGATCAGACGACTGGCACATGGGAGGTAATCTGGTGTTGCCTGATGATATACATGAAAATATATTCATACTTAGTTGTTTTAACTCAATCACTACATAAACTAACTGGAAATTGATCTAATTGCTTTTTTTTGCACAGATGCTAGTGTTTATTCTTGGAATGCGAACTGAAGTACATGTCGGACAAATCTGAAACAATTCACGCAATGGGGCCGAACAGGGTGGCCCCGTTAATAATGATTGATGTTTGGGGTGATTGTGTTAATAGCTGATGAGCGCGGCAGTCAGCGCTCCGGCTAATTAATAGTGTAACTTTGTCTAAAATGGATATGAAAAATGTTTAACTCTCAATTGGTTTATTGGTTTTTTTAACCTAAATATTGATTGAATACTTTCATATTGTTTTATTTTCTTATGTTTTGACATTATTATTAGATATTATTATAAGATATAATAAGGAATTCATTATTATTTTTTATTTCATTATTATTTTTCTGGATCTTGCGTTATGTAAGTGCGATCATGTTACGCTAGGTGGCATTGGAATGACACGATTTTGTACTCAAAATACTACTTTGAGAGCAATGTGATTGCTTGATTCAGTACTGAGTAAGAGTGTTAAAGATGGATATCAGAAAAGAGAAAATACTCCATGTCTTACAGTTTTTCTGTAATAAAAGTTGGTATCACGCGAAAACTTTCCCGTTGAAACTCCATGTAAAAAAATGATCGTGGAATTCGAAGCTACATTTTTCCACAAAATTTTCATGAGCAAATTTTCTTAAGTTGCAACGCCTACACTGATATCGGAATAATGTACATTTTTACGTCGCTATATATTCGATAATAAATTTATATACTTAAAAAATAAAAATTTATATACTTAAACAAAACCAATGACGTAAGCATGGAGATAAAGTGGAGAGTATTGCTTGCTAAGGGATGTTACTATGGTCTGAGCAAGCGATTCAATGTACCAAAATTTTGTTCTACCTGTTTTGTTATATGGCGCAGATTCCTGGGTTATGACACAAGAGGAAACTACTCCGGAACGTCGCATGAACAATGAGCTGTATAAGCTATGTATACCTATATGTATATGCCGACATCGACGTGGTCAAACGCATTAATATACGAGTACAGCGAATGCGTTGGCTGGGTCATGTTGTGCTGATGGAACCAAATGTTCCGGCAAGGAAAGTTTTCGACAACGAACTCGATGGACGGCGCAGAAGAGGGTGACCAAAACTCCGTTGGAAGCACCAGACTTTTGGAATGCTTTCGAAACTTGGTGTGACGAATTGTAGGAGAAGCGCAGAAGATCGAAGCGCTTGGAATTATTTTCTACGGGCGGCGTATAATAGATAAGGATGTCTATTCCAGTCGCCACCTAAGAAGAAGAAGAAGACTTAAAAATGAAATAGTAATAAACAAGGACGCAACTTAACAATTTTAAAAATATATTAACATATGACGTAAAAACATCAGCTGTTTCGATTTCTGTGCTGGAAATCAATATAAGAAACTCTGGCAATGTTGGAAAAAATTTGTTCATGGAAAATTTTCGCGTGAAACGAATATTGTTTATGGTCCTGGTTTTGTAACGAACAATTGTGCGCAATTTTGCTGTCATAGATTCCATTCCGGAAGTTTTGATATCAAAGATGCACCACGCCCTGGAACTTAAGTCCGACCGTCATGTAAGCACTGTTTCGATTGCCCAGCAGCTAAACAGCATACAAAAAACCGTTTGGAACCAATTGAGTAAGGCTGGATACAAAAAATTTTGATGTCAAAAATGCACCACGCCCTGGAATTCAAGTCCGACGGTCATGTAAGCAATGCTTCGATTGCCCAACAACTAAAGATCACACAAAAAACCATTTGGAACCAATTATATGTAAATAAGGCTGAATACAAAAAAAGGGTAGATGTATGGGTTACACATAAGTTAATGCAAAACAAAAACTATAAGAACCGAATTTCCACCTGAAGAGGATGGTGACTGCTGATGAGTCACAACAACGTCAAGCGAAGACGACAGCGATCGAATCACATTTAGATGCCAGGAAGCCAGTCAGAAAGATTTTGTTGCATGGAAATTGGTAGGAAAATATCTGTTATCAGATGTTTCTCTATAGTCAAACTCTTAATTCGTACCTGTATTGTCAAAAATTGGACCGTCTGAAGGGGGAAAAGATAGTGACGGAATCACATTTAGCCGCCGCAAATAATAGCAAAGACAGGATTTACAGTCTGAAAGGTTCTGTTGCGTATTTGGTGAAATTGACAGGGAATTATTTAATATCAGGTGCTTCCCTACAGTCAAACTCTTAATTTAGAACTGTACTTTCGAAAATTGAACTGCCTGAATGAAGCCATCGTTCAGAAGCGGCCATCTCTGGTCAATAGCAAAGAATTTGGGTTCAATTAGAACAACGCCAGATCACACGCATCAATAACGACTCGTCATATGTTCCGGGGGCTTGGTTGTGAGATTCGTATACTCCCACTTTGTAGTCCCGATGTGACACCAAGTGATTACCATTTACTACTGTCTATGGCGAATAAGTTTGTTGGTGAAAAAATCGCCTTAAGAGACGCTTGTGTAAATCGATTAGTCCCGTTTTTTGCCATTAGAGACGAGCGTTTCTATGACAGTGACATAGTGGAGTTGTTTCAAGATGTCAACAAGTTACCGAACAAAACGGCGCATATTTGTCCTTAATTAAATCATTGTGATTATGCTTAATGAAGCTTCCAATGTCACGCAAAATTAATGGTTTCCTTTTTTTACTACACCTTTATATTTATATTTCAATAAAATTTCAAAATACTTCTCTTACGTTTAAATTTAAAAAACCGAAACGGAAGCAAAATACATCTTTGCCATCTTTAGTACCCAATATGTGAGAAGATTTTCAAGGAATGTAATTCCTATTTTTATATGTTAATTCGCAAAACTTTCAATGAATATGATTGGATATTTTTATTTCTTAATCTCCAAAGTGTCAGAAACCTTTCAAGGAGTTTAATTCATATTTTTATATGTTAATCTCTAACGACCGTAGTGCGACTATTGTTCGCATCATCTCGGATTCAATCCCACATACTCTTACAGCCACCTATCGTTATTTAAGGGTGATCGCCTCGATGTGTTTGGCGAACGCTCCGAGTAGTCGAGTAATCGACAAGTCTAGTAAACTCTTCTCAAACGGTGACGTTTGAAATCGTCGTTAAACTGTAGATCCCATTTGAGTGAGTCTAAAAATAGAATGCGTACAGGCGCACTGAATATGAGAAGTTCTCCTATGTCACATTCATAAGATGCAAGGGATTTTTTTTTTGTTTTTTTTTTTTTTAACCCCCAGTATGTCAGGCACCTTTTAAAGAATATGGTTAATATTTATATATGTTAGTTTTGTATCAGCAGCAAGTGAAACGTTTTTATAACAAAAAACTACCAAAAAACTATTTGTCAGATTCATTATAAATAAATTAGTTAACAATTTTGCGGCAAAAATGAATTAGAAATACTATTGCACTTTATTTTCCTATATGCAAAAACATGTTATTTTTTAAAATTTTACTTTTTCGGACATTCCCCAAAATTTAAAAAAATTTCTAAATGCATTGCTCGTCGTCCCAAGTTTCTAAGAAAGCTGAGCTGAGCTTTCTCTTTTGGTGGATATATTTTGCATTTTTAAAAACTGTTTCAAAAATATTAAATAAAATATATTAAATAAAATATATTACCGCCAGTAACCGTTTAGTGGTAATTGAAGAAATAAGTTTTGTTCTTGTGAATATACCTATAATTATCATTTTTAGTTTTTAAGCCCAAATATCTTTGTAGCCATAGCAAATAATTTAAATTAAATTAATAATTAAAATGATTTGTGGAGGGATTTCAAATATTTTTCCTTTTTGTGGCACGACTTTCATACATTTTTATACACAAGGCCGTTTTGCACATATTTTGTCTTTGCCTCCTTGCAAAGATTCCAAGACTTTAAATGTCATCAAAATCAGTTGTCGTTCGCGATAGATACAAACATGTCAAACTTAATATTCTGTGTTAATACAGGTCGATTAAAAAAAATGTTTTTTTTTCGAAAGCCTAGATTCTCCTCAACAAATCGGCTATAGATCTTTTAGCAATCGGATCAGTATTTTCCAGGATCCATAACAAATACCATTTCATACCACTGTGCGTCGCTGTACTCGAATTCAGTTTCATTAATTACCAGCATTCTACAAATAGTAATATTACAAATGTTTTCAACGATTATTGCATATTTGTCAAATTTATTATATAAAGTATTCGATTACTGTTCAAATATTTTATAATATTGCATTTGTTGTTGTTTTTATTTTATCAGAATTATAAAATATTATCTCTGGTCGTGTGTCTCGCCATATCTAACAGATTGTTTTGCCTTTTATGCAACTTAACACCTCATACACATTTCTGTACCTACGAATGTTTGCATTTTATTTTGAATTTGATTTAATTTTTTTACTGCTGCATCTGCAAAATCATATGAATACAACAGTCACAGTCAATGTCGATGTTTCTCTCCAACTGCCACCATGCAGTTGGATGGTAGGGCACACTTGCATTGCAGATAGAGGGGATAGTAAGCGATTGGACAACAGTCGTCTGTGAAACCTGTGGCTTTTTTCCAATTTATTTGTCACTTGGGGCAGTCACAAATTGCTAAGCGGTGGTGTTTTGGCTGTTCGCCGTGTTCTGGTTTCCCTAAATTGAACGTATTTAGTATAGAGACACAACTAGAAAAACTACGAATGATTATCGTATTGGATTTTCAAGTGTCAAGTTCAAGGAATTTTTTTCACCATAATTCAGTCAGTACTCGTACAATGTTGTGAATTGTAAAGTAGCAACTGAATGAAGGAAATATGATACGAGACCATTTTTATAATTCTTTTGTTTTGTTGCATGCAGTTTGCGATGTCAGCTTAATTGTGAAATTTGGTACAAAACGTTTTGAAATTTAGTTCCCATAGGTAATTTTTTTTTATTTCTTTATTTTGTCAATATTTGCAAAAATTCGATAATAACCATAAATATGGGTTAACTATTGGGTATGGTCATGGCCAATAATGTAATAATTGCATAGACATATAAATGGTAATCAATTTTATTGATATTTTCATTGTGGCAATATTGATATATTTTTGATTTAGAGATTTCCCAAGTAGTTAGTTTTTTGCACGTACGAAATGTGTTCAAGAAACAAGGTGAATTTTCAAATTTCGCGGGCTACGTACATTCGACTTCCAATTATTATTTTTATTTTATGTTGGTAAACTCGTCTCGAAGAAATGTTAACGGTTTTATCCATATAACATGTTTAGTTTGTTTGCGAGAGGCATAAATAAGACAAGTGTCTTGCATGTCCGGTGATTTTCTGCTATCGAAAAAAATTTATCAAAGAAGTTGCATCAAATTTTGTGTAAAAACCTGAGTTAAGTGCTCAAAAACACTTGAAATGTTGACAGTGGCATAGCGTGATAGCACTCTGAGTCAAAAATATGTCTACAAATGGTACAAGCATTTCACAGAAGATCGAGAAGATGTGAATGACGATGCTCGCTCTGGACACCCCCCATCACATCAACAACCGATGAAAATGTTGAGAAAGTGAAGAAAATTGTTATGGAGGATCGTCGATCGTCACAATTCGAGAAGTTGCTGAGGATGTCGGCATATCGGTTAGCTCATGCCATGCAATCTTTTCCGAAATTTTGGGCATGAAGCGTGTGGCAGCGAAGTTCGTTCCAAAATTGCTGAATTTTGACCAAAAACAACGTCGCGTGAGCATCGCTCAGGAATTGTTGAATGACGTCAACGATGATCAGGATTTCCTTAAAAGGGTCGTAACTGGTGACGAATCAGAGGTATATATTTATGACATCGAAACCAAAGCCCAATCGTCCCAATGGAAGAGTCCAGGAGAGCCAAGGCCACAAAAGCACGCCAAGTTCGATCAAATGTCAAGGTTTTGCTCATTCTTTTCTTCGATTACCATGGCGTAATGCAGCAGGAGTTCTTACCACAAGGTCATACGGTAAATAAACAGCATTACCTTGAAGTTATGCGCCGTTTGCGTGAAGCAATACGAAAAAAACGCCCGGAATTGTGGAAAAAATGCCTAGCTTTTGCATCGTGATAATGCACCTGCTCACTCATCTTTGCTTGTAAAAGATTATTTGACCAAAAACAACACCGTTATCATGCCTCAACCACCATATTCATCAGATATGGCCCACTGCTACTTTTTACTGTTCCCAAGATTGAAGAGACCCATGAAAGGACAGCGTTTTGCAACGATTTTGGAGATACAAACCGAATCGCTGAAAGAGCTCAAGGATATACCAAGTGCATATCTGATGCCAAGTGCATAACAGAACTGTTTCGAGGATTGGAAAAAAACCCTGGCACAAGTGTATTATATCTGAGGGGGACTACTTTGAGGGAGATAAAATAGAAATTGATGAATAGATAAATATTTTTTGAGAAAAATGAAAATTCACCTTATTTTTTGGACACACCTCGCATAGCGATGATGTAAGAAATCTATCCATGATAAAAATAAATTCATTATGGCTTTAATAATCTGTATATCACGTTAAATAAATGTGATCAAGTTACGATAGATGGCGCTGGAAAAAATTCGTTCTCAAAAAACTACTCCTAAAATTTTGTGATTGCTTGCTTGAGTGCGTTTCGATAATTCACACTAACAAAAATTAAGAAATACACCATTTTTTGCAGTTTTTATTCGTCCGGGTCGAAAAATCAATCATGTAAAGATCGCTGAAGACCTGCTAGAATGAGTCCATTTTAACCTCACATTTATAAAACGCATCCTAGCTGTTGATGAGACATCGGTTTACAAGTTTGACATGCAAACCATTCAACAAGGCTCAGAATGACGGCTTCTCACTTAATCGAAACTGAAGAAACCACGTTATTATCAATCGAAAATTTAGGTAATGTTGAAGAACACATTATTCGATTGTCACTGTGTCGTGCACCCAAAATTTTTGTCCGAAAATCGGACACTAAATATAAAATATCGTCTGCATGTTATGTGACATTTGAGAGCAATTTGTCAAGCAATTTGTTTGAACAATTTTGTCAAAAAAGGCCAGATCTGTGATTTTATATGACAATGCCGCGCTTTCTTACTGCCACACAAGGCTGTTATTGTGAACGAATTTCAGACAAAAATGCAATAAATATTATCGAACAACTACCTTATTCATTTGATATGTTCGATTTTTTTCTATTTCGACAACTCAAATGACCACTTCGGGGCACTCGTTTCAGTCAATAGGAGACGTATAGAAGAGAATTTGTGTCCAGAACTGATGTCTCCTCTGGAAAATGCCACTTTTCAATGTTTTGATGATAAATTTCAATGAATAATAAATATTTTGTGGACCGACCGTGGGGCGATCCCGCATACAACCACCTATCATTATTTAAGCGGCGGCCACTTCGATGTGCCTGACGAACACTTCAAGTAGTCGAGTATTTGACAAGTCTGGTAAATGCTTTCCAAACTGTGGCGTTGGGAATTGTCATTAAACTGTAGGTTCCGTTGAGTGAGTCTAAAAATAGAATACGTGTAAGCTCACTGAATATGAAAAGCTCTCCCTTGCTCTCATCCGTGGGATGCAAAAGAATTTGTTTTTAATAAATATTTTGTATTTTATCGACTTTTTTGATAGAATGCATATAAATATTGAAGTACTGAAATTATGAAATATTAAAATGTTCAAATTCTGTAAAATTGAATTGTATGAAAATATTCAAATTACGTAGACTTTAGAGTCTGTCAATGGTTAAATTACTTCCTTCAAATAATTATTAATTTTTTATTAAAATTATGATATTGTATGTAGAAATATGTTTTTGTAGATCTTCTTTATTTTATCTTTTATTTTGTATTAGATATTGTTTCAAATAGATTCCCGTGCGTTTAAATCCTGTGCAGTGCAAAATATTATACAAAATTAATCAGCATTCACAAAATTAATAAAGATTTTCTTTTCCTTTCATTTAATAAAATAGTCCCTTTCATGCATCTGCTAAAAAGACAATTAGTAAATTTTGCATGAAATTGCTATTCGTTAATTACTTCATTCGTTTTTTTTTCTTCTGTCTTTTTGTATGCAAAAAAGAAAACATAAAAAGTAAGCGCCATCTTTCCGCTGAAGGAGACAAAAAGACATTATCAATGTGTTTTGTCGATCGTTTGGTGATACATGAACTTGTGATGTTGTCTGCGATGGGGGGACATTCATCAGTGTTTTTGTATATGGGTGGTCACATTTATCGCTCTATGTGTTGGGGGGTTTGTGTGAGTGTACATTTGAATTTGTTTCTGGATGACAAAGAGGTTATCTGTAGCACTCACTCTCTACACATGCAAATATGTATGAACGTCAAATTTCGGTCGACATATGTTGATATCTGCCGAATAACTGCTGCTGCCACTGGTCGATGTTAGTGAGATTTCATGAAATGAAGACCGGAAATAAATAAATCATTTCAGATTTTTATTATAAATATATATTATATCACCAGTCGGTATTGCGAAACTTGCCGCCTGCCTTATATTATTATCATTCCTATAGAGAACAAGGCTACTAACAGAAAATAATTTTATAAAGACAGATATTGGAACTCTGAAATTAAACATTTTTAAAGCATTATAAAATGCTAACAAATGCAAAGTCTTAATAATGTCCACAGTAGCAAGTAAGATGTAAGATTGATCTTTCGGTCACTTCAATATCAGAATCGTAGTCACAAATTGATTATCTAATTGCATGTTTTTAACAATCTTGAACTTTACTTTTGCTATTTATGATTCTAAACCGATAGCCATGAATTGTGATTGACCAAGTCTAAGAAACTATCTATACCACCTCTCTATAAATATGATACTTTTTGTAGATTCAATTTTAGCGTCAATTCAAAAAATTCTGTTATTACTGCATAGACATTTTTTTCTATTATGAAGAAATTCTTTATAACAATGTTAGACTGTACACACATATTTTTTTTCCGTGATGACGATCATCTCGCATGTTATTAATCAAAAATTTTAATTTTTTCTAAAGAGATTAGAAAGATGTGTGTTATAAATTCATTATTGCGTGTTTTAATAGTTTCTTAGTGATAACCCAGATTTTTTCAACATTGTTGCTCTCGAAATCGTATTGTCTGTGTAGGAGCAGGCTTATAATGTTAATATTAATTGAGTTATAAACAATATTAAGACCACAACATTATCGACCACCAAAAGTTGAATGAAGAATTGCAAATTTGTTTGTAATGAAATATCAATAGGTTCTATATATAGTTAACAAAAGGAAGCCATAATCACATAATATAGTTTCAAACTTCGAAAAATTGTCAATAAGGTACCATAAGATTAGGTATGACCAACCATAATAGGTTAAAACCTTGCTTATAGCACTCTATATAGTGGAGATCTAAAAAAACGATATTCGATAGAACAAATTAAAGCAACTATGTAGAGGACTCAACCGAAAGATGTCCCCGAGTGAGCTACATATGGTATGTCTTGGCTGACATGTACATAAATGGTGATGGATGCTCCGATTTAAGAAAAATATCCAGGATATGACGATTAATATAAAATCGATTTCTAGAACATTTCTGTCTAACTTACAATTATAACACCAATTTTCGACAATCATACATACATTGGAATAAAATTGTCTCGACTATTTAAAATAAAAATTAATAAATTATATTAACTCCTACTGCAATTTGTATACAATAACTTTATTTTCGGACACTGTTCTTGTATGAATCATCTGTTTGCAAGTATTTTTGTATGAGAATAACTCGTTTTTATGATTAACTACTTTTTCACTTCAATAAGAGTCTTGCCAAACATTTCCTACACAGAATTTTTACATACATAGAAGAAAAATTTTTTTAAACTACTTTCTACAGGCACTTTTAGTAAAGAAGAATGTACTCAGTTAATTTCATATATGAAAAGTATCTTCTTATACTCTTTGTTATATAGATACCACGTTCTTTACTCTTTTTATATGGAAAATACCTGCTTATTCTAAAAATTTGTTTTTATCGAAAAGTCCCCCGTTAGATAATTTTAGATATTTGAAATTTTTTCTCAAGATAATGTTCTTTATTAAAAATCCCTTCTTAAATATTTTTCTACATGAAAAATTTATTTTCAAACACTTTTTTACGTTAACAGTCTCTCTATACGTATTTCTTTATGAACAATTTGCCCTTAGACACTGTTTTTTTAAAGGAAGGTGACTAAAGTTAGTATACAAAAAGTATAGACATCTTTCTACAAAACATAACTTGTTATATGTGAAAAGTCTCTCGTTATAAGGTTTGCATTCCCCATGTAAAACAAGTTTTGTCCAACTACTTTTTACAGGCGCCTTTCGTATCGAAACCTTTTCTTAGACAAATTTCGAGTATACAATTTCATACACTCTTCATTATAAGGGAAATGAATTTTCATTGTCACAATTTTTTTTTTTTTAAAGCAAAGTCCATTCTCGGATAATTTTTATGAAAAGTCTCTTCTTAGATTTGTATCTATATGAATAAAGGCTTCTCAATTCTATTCTACGTATCAAGGAAGCCTCTTTCGTACTTGTATCCATACAAAAATCTATTTTTTAAACGCAAAAAATTTTGTCTTATATAACTTTCTACCTATATATGAAATTGTATTTCCCCTACAATTTCGTTCTCTTCAAAAACTTTTTCTGCAGAAAACTTTCTTTTTGTATAATTTTGTGTATGAGGAAGGCTACTTTTTAGTTTTAAAAATTTCTTCTAAGACATATTTTTATATCCAAAGTGTACACATCATCAGAATTTTATGAAAAAGATTTTTTATTTTTATTTTTCTATCCTAAAATACAATATCTTCTCAGGTATTTTTCCTGATACTCAAAACTCTGTTTTAAGACGCATTTCTATACAGACATTCTGACATCAACATAAATATAATATATGTAGCTATAATTTTTCCCACAGTAGTGCAATTAATGTGCGATAGACGTCGCGCATTTTATTTCATTGAATATAATTTACGTATGACATATAAACAATTCTATACATAGATAAAAATAACGTATACGTCGTGTATGAGAGAAATATCGCCTTAAATATTTGTTGTCAGAAATAATATGTTTCATTAAATAAAATTTGAAACATTTATTTTGATTTTGGGATTTTTTTAGAAAACATAAAATGTATAACGCAGCAAACCAGTCTCCTGGAAATTTCGATCATCTTCAGAAACATGGAGAAGAGAAGACGAGCCACTGTGTCAGCATTTCGACTTTAGCTTCCAAATTCTCGCCGTTCATGCACAAAGCAATTTTTTAAGGAGCACCTGCTCTGAACATAAAATGGGAAAATGGTTCATAAGCACACTGTGGGTCGATTCCGATTTATAGCTTTGTCAGTTAAAAATTAAATTCCTACAGATTTAGCCGGCAATGGTGTGTCTGATGACTACCGTGTATAATATGGTCAGCGGTTCAAATTCGTACTATAAATTCGTGTACTAACGCCTATTTTGATGGTCGATTTTTTCGAATAAAGGAAAATGTAAGAGAATACTGAGAATTTGTTGCAACATTAGGGGAATTTGACTGTTCCAGTTACTGATACTTTTTTTGATAATTAGCTAAAACAAATTTTAATTATTGAATTTTTCCATATTATGTTTTTAAGATGGCAATTATGATGAGTTTTCTTTCTTCTATGTAAAGAATCTTTGATTTTCGGTGAAATGGATGATCAATCAAACATCTGCTGTATAGACAATGCTCAAGAAGGAATATCAGTGGAGTAATATTGCCTACTACCTCTTGTGTTTTTACTCTATTTTAAGATCTGAGAATTTTTTTTGCCATCCCACCTTGTGATATGCACTTTTTTCTGTGCAGTTGAAATCATAACTAAATAATTCTTAGAATTCCATATGATTTTTATTATATGCCTAATCTCAAAGGTGGTAGCCCATAATTTCAAACACTGTGTGTTCTTAGAAAGCCACCCACAATATGATTTATCCAACGGCCATCGCGCCCGCATCATACGCAGCGTCAATGAAGCGCAGAAAGTTCATACCATTTCATCTTTCGATCGATCTCCGTCCGCTGCTGCCTTCTCCAGTCAACCATTTATGGATTCCATTCATAGCGCATTTTTTTTGGAGGCATTCATTCGAACAGTTATGAGCTGCGCTGTATTGCATTGCCCTGCGTTGCCCGCGCTGCTCTGCCCCTGGGCTATACAGCTTACAGCTTATGGTGGTGATCATTATTGCAAAGAGCGATTTCCGCAATTCGCTGACTGGTTCTGCTCAGTGTTTTTGCCTTGTAAAAATAATCAATTTTTAATTGCTTGTAAAGCTGTTTATTATCTTTTCTTATGGTCGCTTTTTTTTTTGTTTTCTCCACTAATTCTTAGTTTCTGGAGTTCTTCATGTGCGATCTCTGGGAATGTGTATTGAAAACAAGAAAGTGTTTGATGAGATTCCATTTGAAATAAGTAAATGATTCATGCCAGAATGTGAGATGGTGTGTGAGTGAATGTTGACTGAAGCAGAACTTTCATAGAGATGTTAAAGTAGGGTTCATGGGTTATTTCCAACAATGATTTGTTTATGCAACAATTTAGTTTACAATAGTAGAAGTTATTCATTTGTAACGAGCAATTGCCCATTAATAGTTTTGTATGTCAACTACAAGTAATGAGATACAAGTGTTCATCTCGTATTTCAAATTTAAACTAAAGACTGAATCAAGATTCATTTGAAAAATATTCAAAATGCTGGTTCAGAATTAAGTAAAAGTTATCAAGAATGAAGTAAGTTGGCCTCTGAAAAATCCAGCTTAAAAATTCCGTTGATTGGTCATAAAATGTAGTTTATGAGCTATATTTCTTTTTTCTTTTTTGGTGCATCATGTTTTGGAAACATAACCTTCATTTTGGACTCCTTGGGGCCACTAGTGAACGATTTCGATATAGTTCTAATCAAATGTTACGAAATCCAAAGCCAGTTTGTTTTCTTGCCGACACTACAAAAAAAAATCCACTATTTTCCGTTGACAAGCTTTCTATATCTATCGGTCATTCCTTTTGGCTCTGGATGAGTCAAACATAGCTCATTACTAACGGCCGTATTTGGCCATGCATGTATTGGGAGCTTAAATAAGTTTCCGTTGCTTTCCTCGAAAATTGCTCATTTATTTTTGGTTATTTTTAAAAAATAATAACACACCCTTCTTTTTTTGGAAGAACTACTTGTTCTTGCCTTTCTTGTAAGAGGACTCGAATTTGACACGAGTGCGGAAACGGTATGTTTTCTTTTTAGCGGGATCTTTCCAGTCCGTGGGCGACAACTTTTCGAAAGAAATTTTGCTGGCGGTATAATGAGTAGACATCAAGTAATTCAATATAGTTCAATGCCTTCAAAAAAGTCTTGATCGTGGACTTCTTCCTCAACTTTGTCTTGAACATGCTGTTGGTCAGTTTGCGAGAGTATTTGTCGATACCAGCGATGGGAGCATGACCGAAGGGCTTGTCTTAACCATCATCATCAACGGTTTTGACAGTGATGGCCTTGCCTAACATAATTGTCATAAGGACAATTATGATTTTATTGGCTCTCATAACCTTCCTCATCTTGATGGAGGAAAAAACAGTTTGTAATATTCAAAATATTGTTCATCGCTAGCCACCACTGTTTCCCATCTTGCCGGCAACATACGAATGCCACGTCAATAGAAAGCTTCATCTTTTGAGACTTTCCAGGAATTGGACATATTTTTGATATCTTTAGATGATATTAAGCGCTGCCCAGCGGACAATGTATCATTGATTGGAATAACGGATTACCGGAAGCAGGAAAGTCTTTTGAATACAACGGATGGGTTAGGACTCTCCTAAACCTACTTAGAAATGTCTTGACCAGCGATACAACATTTAAACGACTAGTAATAGTTTCGTTCGGTTTGATCCCCATAACACCAAGTTAATCATGCCAAATACATACCATACATTTTTTCAATGAATATTCGACTCAGCTGCCCATGTTGAAAACTTATCGCGTGGTTCCCATAATTTCCCCTTTCTGCCAGTTATATTGAACCCATTTTTCACCGCCAGTGGCTATGCGATGCAACAAAACCCTTTCATTAATGCCTGACTAGTAGCATTACATGTACACATAATCGATGTTCTATATTTCTAGAAGTCAGTTCATAATGTGGAACCCAAATTTCCCTCCTTTTGAACGGTTTTAAACGTTGTAAAACTGCTTGATGAATTGTTCTTAATTTAATTGGAAGTTTAAATTAGGTTTGACATGAATCTCCCTTCAGTAACGATTACAATTCCCCGTTTTCGTATACTTTCGATCTTCCGATACAAATTCTTGTCTTTAACGTCCGCCACCCTATTCTTAAACTTCTGAAATCATTCCCGACTACTTCTTTCAATTAAGACAGCCTCGCCATACGCTTCTACAAGCAACTGATGCGCCTCGGCCGTAGATTTCTTCAAACTGAACGAAGGCGAAGGTCCCAAAACTAGCCGACCTAACAAAGAAGACACAAAAAAGTTTGGGAAAATCTTCTTTATCTTCAAATCTTCTCGATTTGGATGTGTGAACTGGAGTATTTTGTTGATGAAAGAACACTTTCTCTTTCACAAATGCGCCATTTTTTCCATAATTCCATTACCTAACCGCTGCAATAAATTAGCCTAATATTCGCCGTTGATGGCTTTTGTTGCTGAAGATAATCAATAAATAAAAACAGACGCCATGGCCTTGCCTGCAGATGGAACCGTCTTTGCCTTCTTTGAACACGATTCTCTCATTCTAGTCCATGAGTTTATAGTGGTAAACTATCGTCAAACACTCTACTGAAACGTCTTCGCAACGCTGTTTCTGATCTATTAAAAGGCTACACCCATCTTGCTCTCTTGCTCTCTCATCTTCAAATCTTCGGTCAACACATAATGTATAGTGCTTTTCGAAATGCCTATTATTTCAGTTAGCTCACGCACCTTCGGCCGACGATCATCTTATACCATTTTGTGGATTTTCTTAACCGTGTCTGGTGTAGACACCTCAATTGGTCGATAACTACGGTGTTCGTCTTGCCAGCTCTTACGGCCTCGTTTAAACTCTACTTCCCCATATATTTTATAGTCGTAAACGAAGGAGCAGACTAGCCCAGAGTAGAATCTTTTAATATTGATTGGACTGCAACCTTTCAAATGGAAATATTGAATTGCATAACAGTGGCTAATTTTTTCTATGTTTACAAATTCACTGAGATCATTTACTTTTGATGGCTCAATTGAAAATACTAAACAACGTGGCGCGTTAAAACTTAAAATATATGTTTTATTAGGTCGCCATTATTTCGCCGAAATAATTTTGTTCAAACCTCTATTGGGTCGGCTAATTTTGGGATCGCCCTAGTAAATCAAAAGTTGCCGCATGTGACGACAATTTCATCCAAAAAAAATATGTGATGCTCATAAAAAACCGCTAGCATTTCACGGTTATGATGTTGCCAGATGTCAAATTCTATTGTACAAAATGACGTTTTACATCTGGCAATTGCAACAATAACTTGTTGGCCATCTTTATCCAGTAAATACATATTTCAGATCACCAGCACCGCTACCAACTTCCTGTAGTCGAATGCGCCGCTATGTTGCCAACCACTACAACATATATGGTGTCACCTCTTTGTCATCCATATAGATGGTATCTTTGGACCACATCAAAATTATTTGCATTCTTAGTACACAGTTTTTTTCTATTTAGTTTTATTGAACTCCCACAAAAAACGACAATAAGAACTAAACTAAATCAGATGATGTTGCCAGATGTTGAATACTACAAAATGACGTTTTAAATCTAACAATTGGGGCCATAACATGTTAACCATCTTTATCAAGTAAATACATATGAAGTAAATACATATCTCAGATCACCAGCAGCGCTACCAACTTCCTGTAGTCGAATGCGCCGCTATGTTGCCAACCACTACAACATATATGATGTCACCTCTTTGTCATCCATATAGATGGTATCTTTGGACAACATCAAAATTGTTTGCATTCTTAGCAAACAGTTTTTTTTTTTTCTTGTTTTCTGTTTAGTTTTGTTTTCCTCCCCCAAAAGACGACAATAACAACTAAACTAAATCAGATCACTTTTTTCTTTTTGTCCAAGACGCACATATGTCCATATGTTGCAGCAAGCAAAAAGACACTCGTGCAAATGTGAATGGAAGTGGATGGAGTGCATGCACAAATGTATGTCAGTGTTACAATTTAAGTGTTTTTACATATGTTGGCATCTTTAACCTCACTCGGGGTAGATCTTTTCCCACTTTCTTGCCCCCCCCCACCGCGCCCGGTGAGAGCGTTTCGCATTGCCGTACTCGTATATGGGATATTTATGGAAGTTGCATTACCCTTTAGCTATGCCATTCTATGCAATGAAATGAATGTGTGATGTGACATTTGATATCATTGCCTTTAATAGTTTAAGGTCAAAATATTTTGAGTTCATTAAAACAAAGTAAACCGAATGAATATAAAAACAGCAACAACACAAATCCGTAACAAATGCACATTTGTCAAAGAATCTGTGTTATTATGCCTCGTCTCTCAAGCAGCCTGTCGGTAAGTCAGTCAGTCGGACAGTTAGTCAAGTGTAAGTAGTCCAGCCATCGGTCAGCTAACAATAGAGAAATATTATATATCACATTCAAGGCATGATGTCACACACGCCCACTTTCATTACGACCGAGAGTGGATTAAAAATAAGCTTTTCTTCTTTTTGACATTTTATTAAACTCAGAACGAACAAAAAAAAATTATATTGCAGCTGCAATAATGGTTGCAACCATCACTCATAATGGCAACGAAGATGCATTTGCGATTGTCTGCAGGGAGGGGGGATTTTCTACTGTTTTATGAATCTTTTATGGAAATGAAAAAAGCAACAGCAACAAAAAACGGAATTTAAAAACAGCTGTTTAATACATGTGATAAAGTGATTGGGACACCCTATTTCTGGTAAGCTGCATGTGGTGGATAATGAGAAGAAGCTGATTCTTTCCCGGTTCCTTAATTTTCTTATGCACATCAAACATTAGCTGATTAATCAAAGTACTGTTTCGGATATATCAGCTATTGGTGTAGGAAATGTTGCCAAATCTGCAATATTCAGTGAACCCTTTATAAGTGCTCGGTTAACGGTCAAAGAAATTGGTCTTTTGTTAAGGGATGTTAATTTTGGACAGCAAAATGCACCGAATATAGAAATCAGATTTGTGTTTCAATCGTTCTTTTTCGAGTTCGCTCCAACAACCCCCAAGTTAGGATTGTTAGGATTGGTCCAACCTCCATCAACACCATCTCCTTCGATTATGATACCATCAGTCCAGGGTTTCCCTAACATCTCGATGCCTTCTTTTTTTTTTTTTTAATATTAGTTTTATTATTGAATCTGTCTTTTCGACATTCACAATAAGTATTTAAATCTTAAACTAAAGATATTAATGTTGGTACTGCCACTGCAATACTCAGCTTTTAGTTCGAATAACACTCATATAGCCAAATCTAGAGTTTGTAATCTCTTGAGACGCTTATGACCCTCAAACAAAATCAGGTCTCTCGCATATGGATTGGGATGATCAGTAATTTTATTAATGTAGTTTATGCATGATTTTCTTATCTCTTCTCGGATGGTGGGAATGTTGAGGTCTTTGTGGATGTTATTATTTTTTATACATCAAGGAGCGCACGTGATCATGCCTTCTTTAATGAAAAATTTGACAAGACCTTCGAAATTCAATTCAGTTTCCGCACTGACCTCAACATTTTAATACAAATCGTTTTTCCTGGAGCATGCTTTTGAAACACCAGTCGTTGTAGTCAGAACTGCTGAATACGGTGAATGGATCAAACATTAAAACTACAATTCATACCATTTACAATCGTAACTCTGTAGTAACATTGATGAAAGAGCCCTTTTTCCTTCACTATTTAGGGGCATATTTTTTTTTTATTTTATTCCCATATCGCAATCCAAAGCCGCATACGGCCAAATTGATTACGCAGACCAGACCAACATTTTGTGACACATGCTTGAAATTTTACAATTCAATGTTTAAAAAGTTTTAATAATGATTATTATAGTAATAGTATTAACAGTATTAACAACTAATATTTCCATAATTTCGTCCTTTAAATGTCCAAGAAGTGAAATAATCTTACCGACTGACTTAAATTCAGGTTCGAGTTAAGCCGAAACGATAGGAGATACCCAATGGTGGAATTCATACCTTGGAAATTCTTCTATTAGGCATGATTTTGAAAATCATACCTGCTCATATACCGTAGAGTTTATGCCTTCCTTTTCAAATTAAATACACATTGAATAGGAAGACCTCCCCTTTCCGGTTCACAGCTCTCCACAAGAACGTCTTGAGAATGTATTTAATTCCCCCAATTAGCAGAAAATTATGGTAGATTTTATAACACTGTAGTGTAATAAATTTGAACTTGTCTTCCCATGCTGTGACGCATTAAATTCGAATTTACTTTAAGTCTCACCTTAAGTTGAAGTCACGACCTGCTGCTTGAAAGCCACTCATTAATTGCAAACTTCTGACCGATCGCACATTAAAATATGACATCTAAAAACAATTTTCTAATATGATGCAACACCGTCTTTTTCGGTATCTGTTGAAAGATTTCCCAAAAAAAAGGAGCATCGAAACTCATTTCATGGCGCCTTCCTTTAAGAAGTCCTTCGTAATGTTTCCCCCATGTAGCGAGTGTGTAAGGTGTTATAAGCGGCGAGATTGAAATGTAACCGATGGAAAACTTCTTTGACGCCTTCTATCAGAAATTGTTTTACAGATGATGATAAAAGAAATCCTGAAAATTCGCATTAGAACGCAAATGAGAGGAAGGTAAAAAACTTCCACACTGCACTCCTGTATTAACCTTGACGAGATGTTTAAAAGGTATAATAGAAAGCATTGCAGAATACCTTATATGCGGAAGGTCTTGCAGTTTGTGATAGGTCTTACTCTTTTTTTGGGGGGATTATTTCTAGCCCTGAAATGAACTGGAACGTGAGATATAGACTATTGTAATCTCATATAGAACTTCTGCTATTTAAAGTTTTCGTCGAAGGGGGAATCTACATGCTAAATTTCATGCCTCTAATTTTACGCAAAGACAAAGTATAGTTTTGTCCCTACTTTACACATTTACTCTTACAAGAATTCGAATCATCAACAAATCCGATCAATTTATACGTCTATTTCGGGAGAAGAGGGTGGTTTTGACTTTAACTCTTTGATACAATTCTTGTCTATCTTTAAAGTTCGTTTCAACTTATTTGGTTGTCATATCTCTACTTACAGGGAAAACAGCTTAAGTACGATTAGGATAAAGTTAGATTTATTTGCGTTTATTGTTGTCCTTATTTAGACGAACGTTTATGTCCGATCCAAATTTCAAAATTTCATATAGTTCACAAATTATAACAATTTTTCAAAACAGCGATTTAAAAAAAAAAATGCGTAATGTCTAATATAATTTTAATGTAAGCCAAAATAAGTGTTTTTATTATTATTGTTTACGTCTTTAAAGCCGACGTTGTCAAAATTCCATATATTTCAAAAAGCGAAATTTGAATTAAATAATTTTCCCTTATAAACACAGGCATCAGTGTATTCTATATAAATTTGTTTAAAAGGAAAAAAACGAATTCGATGCTGTTCACAAGTTATAGCAATTTCTCAAAACAGCGATTTTTACTAAATTACGATATCAATATAAGAACATATTTTCATTGTTATTGTTTATATCCTCAGGAATCATAAGTCCTGTTGTCTAGCCGTGATTTCAAAATTCCGTATATTTCAAAAGTTATAAGAAATTCTCCTAATAGCGATGTTTTGAAAAAACGCTTAAGTTGTTTTCCCTTGTAAGCGCCGATATTTCGGTAGGGATGTTACGTAATTTTTCAAAAATCACTATTTTTCAAAATTTCTATAAACTTGTGAACTATAATAAATTGTGGAATACACATTGGCCATAAATATGCTCCTAAATACAGGGTGGCGCACCAATTGCAATACAATAAGACATTCAAATAACTTTATTTTTCTCAATGTATTTCATTTTTCTTTTATTATATAGAAAATTCAATTTTATTTTATGTAACTAATAGGTTTTGAAAATGATAGATCGTAAACGACCTCTCTATGTTCATTTACGCATATGCGACACTTAATCAGAAAATTATTCATTGCGGCCTGAAGGGTTGAAGTCGGCCTCAATTAATATTTTAATTGACTGCTTCAATTTAATCAAATTCCTTGGTTTCGTTTTGTACATCTCTTGCTTGACTTAATTCCATAAAAAAGTCTGGTGCAATCAGGTCAGGTAACCTTGGGGGCCAGCGGAAAGTGGAGTTTCTGGATAATAATTTGTTCGGTAATTTTCCGGTCTGGCTATGTGTGCAGTTTCTTCATCTTACTGAAACCAAATGCGGTTGAAACGCCGATACGTTTTTGGGTTTGTTCTACTGTTCTGGTTAAAAAGTCGCCTTCAATATATTTAAATAACGGTCATCACTGATCAAATTCCTTGGTTTCGTTGTGTACACCTCTTTCTTGACTTAATCCCATAAAAAAAGTCTGATGCAATCAGGTCAGGTGACCTTGGGGGCCAGCGGAAAGTGCAGTTTCTCGATATTAATTTTTTTTCTGTGAATTTTCGTTGAAACTCCGTCATACTTGGTCTTGCTATGTGTGCAGTTTCTTCATCTTGTTGGAACCAAATGCGGTTGAAACGCGGATACGTCTTTGTAGCTGTTCTGGGTAAAAAAAATTCCTTCAACATCTTTAAATAACTGCCCTCATTGATAGTTGACAGTAGCATGATTCATGCGCCACCCTGTAGATACAACAATAACAATGAATAATCGCGGCTTTGTCCTAATTCAAATTTACGTCGTTTTTCCTTATAATGATAGATATGTTTGCTGGCAATGATTCTATCGTACTTTCGTGTGCCTGACCTAGGTGATTGTGAAAGCCTCTGTTCCCTTTCACGCGTCTTGCCCTCTATAAATTCGAATAGCAAGCAAACCATCCCTTATTTTAGGTCTATGATGAGAGAGAATTTTACTTGCCAAATTGGCGATGCTGCCTTTTTCACCTATTTCGCCGCTTTGATCTTCTAAAAATTTGAATTTCTTGAGAAAATGTACATTCGAAGTTATACAATTATTATAACTTCACCCATTTTGGCGCTATCGACAAATATCGTGTTTGACCCTAATTCTGACTATAATTATTTAATTCTATTAAGCGTTTTAAGCAATGACATAAAATCATAAAATTGCCTATGAATGTAAACTGCTTCGTTAAAAGGACATAGGATGTGGGTACTTATAAGACAATTCATCTTATTGAAATTTCTATACTGTTTAAGATTACTAGCAGATTACTGGAATCAACTATGTTTTGTGAGAAAACCCGTTTTGTTTTTTAACCTACGAAAACTGATAGGTAGGACAGGAGTTAACATAGTTTACAAACCGTTTCAAAATATAACAGTTTTCATTTTTCAAAGGGTGCATTTGCACCTTTTTTTCTTATCGTGACATTCTAATGCACTGTATGTGTACGCTACTGTAATATATTATTCCTAGTTTTCGATGTATTACACAGAGTTGTTAAACAATTGCAATTTTTTAATTTAACCGAAACGAATGAATGCTAGTAGTAGATATGTGCAACTAACATACTATGCACACAGGCATAAATACCCATATATATGATGTTATGTTCAACTATTGTTATGATCTACATTACGTACTATCGTACTGTATAGTACGTGCATGTGCATATCATTGTTGATATTGACACTAATTGCAGGCAACAGAAATGATATGCAAGTTCTCAAACAATCTACAGCATATTTGACCACATTGTGCCATATGACAACTACTACCTAGTAACTATTTTAATGATAACGATTATCGTCGTCATCGCCACACATCACAACCAGGGAAATAATATTTGTTTGTAATGCTAATTTATAATGTGCGATTTTGCCGTGTGATATATATGAATTTTATATGTTTTAACATTATATTCTATTGAGGATAATGGTCAACACGTGTCCGAGCGACATAAGTTTGTTAACCCCCTCTCATATATCACACTAACTGAAGCGGAGATGTAGGCATTACTCCTTCTTTACTTCTAAAATGACGCAGATGGTTATTTTCCTATAGGATATTATGCAAATGCATTTGTTATGCATTTGAAACCTAAGATAAAATTACAACAAAATTTATATGCAATTCAGCAAAATATTAGTCGAAATCCGTTGTTGTTTTCTTTTCACACACAAAACTGCAAATGTTTGAAATGTGTTGATTTTATATTTCTTAGCGTATTTGGAAAAATTATTTTATTTTTCACATAAATTTAAAATTTAGCAATATTTTGTTTATGTTTATGACACATGTTGGCAACATGTGTACCACCACCATCCATTGCCACAGTTGTAAATTATGAAGTATGTATATGAAATCATTTTCTACACATTACTGTGCTCTGATTTGCCAGCAATATGTTCTTAACTGTCCGGCACAATGTCCCATAGTTGACAAAAATGATGAATAAGTTATTCTTGGGAATTTCATAATGTCTGTATACAATTTAGTATTTTTGTTTGGCGTTAAACAATTTCCTGTCAAAGATAAACATTTAGCGTCACCTTTTGAAGTAGTTTAGTTTACCATTAAGCTGCTGTTGTAATTAGAATACCCGTTTGTCAGAAGGCAAAGTGGCAAAGGTGTTCAAAGTACATAAAAAGAACAGCTGTCTGTCATTTCGTAATACGCCCGCTCCAGTAAATCTCTGTTTTATGCCCCAAAAGTACGAATTTTGAAAAACCCCACCTCAACCATTAAAACTATTTAAGGGGACTACAAATGATTCAATACGCTCCTTCTTTCCAACTACGGAAAATCCTCTCTTACCACATTACCTAAAAGTACAAATTTTGAAAAATCCCACCTCAATCATTAAAAGGATATAAAATCAATACACATAACTAAAGATGTTTCTTATTTTCCATGCAAAAATTTCGGAAATGTCTCTCATATTGCATTACCGCTTCATAATAAGATTTTAATTGATATGATTTTTAAATTCAGCCCTTTGCTATGGCCTTGTAAAAGTACATGTACGAGATGTGTTCAGAAAATAACATAAATTTTCTGTTTCTCTCAAAAAATATTTATTTATTTATCAATTTCTATTTTAACACTTTCAAAGTAGTCCCCCTCAGATATGATACACTTGTGCCAGCGTTTTTTCCAATCCTCGAAGCAATTCTCATATGCACTACTTTGGTATGTCCTTGAGCTCTCTCAGCGATTCAGGTTTTATCTCCTCAATCGTCGCAAAACGCCGTCCTTTCATGGGTCTCTTCAATCTTGAGAACAGGAAAAAGTCGCAGGGAGCCAAATCTGGTGAGGCATAATAACGGTGTTGTTTTTGGCCAAATAATCTCTCACAAGTAAAGATGAGTGAGCAAGTGAATTATCATGAAGCAAAAACCATGAATTTTTTTCCACAATTTCGAGCGTTTTTTCGTATTGCTTCACGCAAACGACACATAACTTCAAGGCAATACTCCTTATCTACCGTATGACCTTGTGGTAAGAACTCCCGATGCACTACGCCATGGTAGTCGAAGAAAACAGTGAGCAAAACCTTAACATTTGATCGAACTTGGTGTGCTTTTTGTGATCTTGGCTCTCCTGGACTCTTCCATTGGGACGATTGGGCTTTGGTTTCGATGCCTTAACCATATACCGCTCATGATTCGCCACCAGTTATGACCCTTTTAAGCAAATCTGCATCATCGTTGTCATCATTCAACGCGATGCTCATGCCACGTTGTTTTTGGTCAAAAATAAGCAATTTTGGAACGAACTGCGCTGCCACACGCTTCATGTCCAAAATTTCCAAAAAGATTACGTGGCATGAGCCCACCGATATGCCGACATCCTCAGCAACTTCTCCAGTTATGATTCGATGATTCTCCATAACAATTTTCTTCACTTTCTCAACATTTTCATCGGTTGTTGACGTGTTGGGGCGTCCACTATTCACATCTTCTCGACCTTCTGTGAAAAGCTTGTATTAGTTGTAAACATATTTTTTGACTCAGAGTACTCTCCCCGTATGCCACTGTCAACATTTCAAGTGTTTTTGAGCACTTAATATTCCATTTTTTACACAAAATTTAATGCAACTTCTTTGATTCATTTTTTTCGATAGCAGAAAATCTCTTATTATGCCTCTCACAAACAAACTAAACATGCTATATGGATAAAACCGTTAGCATATCTTCGAGACGAGTGTACCAACATAAAAAAAAAAGTAATCGAAAGTCGAATGTACGTAGCCCGCAAAATTTGAAAATTCGCCTTATTTTTTTAACATACCTCGTACTTTTATACCAATTTCCAAAACTAACTTCGTTCATTTTATTCACTACATAGCCGAGGTAGATGAATTTATCCACCACACCAAAGAGGTTCGGGCAACATTTTCTTTGTTCATCGAAATTTAGTTTTGTGTTCGTTTAACGCCAGACCCATTTTGGCTGACTCCTTCTCAATGCTTAGGAAGGCATAGTTTGCAATCAGTGATATCTATATAGCATAATGGTTTTTGTCAATGATGATGTCATCTGTCATCTCTCTAAAAGTATGTTGAAAAGATAGACTATCGCTATATCTTAGATCTTTGGTTTGGTTTACCTATAAAATCAATAAAATTTGCCTACCTTTATTGAAAACTTCGTGTCGGTCAGCGTTATCTGTAGTGAACATACAAAAATCAAAGGAATATCAAACACGGCTATGGCTTCATGCAATTTTTGGTGTTTCGGGACTGTCAAGATAACTTTATCGTTAACGAAAATCTGGTAGATGTCTATTTTTTTTCTTGCGCCTTCTCCAGGATCTAACACAGCGTAAATATCTGATCAGTTATAGATTTACTAGACAAAAAACTATATTAATACGGTTTAATTAGACCAAATGAAACAACCTTTAGTGCACCATATGGAACATTCGACTTAGTAGTTTCGGAAATATTGTCATTTTAATGGAAAAATATATTCAAATTATGTATATACAAATTTGACTTTTGAATTCTTTTGCTCCTTGAACTCAAAAGCTTCAGTATAAAGGGTCCGTCACATAAGATACGTCGCGTCCGTTGCGGCGACGTGTTTGACTGACAGCTGAGTTGATTTCATATATTTTAATGAAGAACGTCACATTCACGACGTATGCGTTGCCGTAACGGATTAAACGTCAACTTTTGACGTACGGCAAGTCCGTCACAGAAATCAGCTGATTAATTTAGTTCATTAGCAGTTTGTTTTTCTGGTTATTGGTTGCAACTTTTTCTTTTGCCTTTTTTTGTAATTAATTTGTTGTTTAATTTAATTATTTAAATGGAATTTATGCTTATAGAAGCGGTGCAGGTGCACCTTTGTCTTTTTGATAAGGCAATTAAAGCATATCGCGACAAGGTTGCAAGAGAAAAATCGTGGAGGACTGTGGCGGCTGCCACAAACGCAATACTAATCAGCTGTTTTCTCATATACGGCAACGGATTTGTTGTGACGACTCTTAGACTCTTCATACGTCATGTCAGTCAAATACGTTGCCGCAACGTATTTAGCGGATTCTATGTGTCAGAGCCTTAAGCTTTGCCGTTAAAGAAGGAATGTGAAAGTTGTCACCACATAGCTATTGCAAAAACGGACTCAAATGCAAAACCAAAGAAAGATTTTGGGAGAAGTCATGTCTAAGCAATTACAAAAACACTGACTCAAATTGATTGAGATTTACTAAGTGTAAGGTGGCCTTAATAAGATGCAATCAGATCAGATAAAATAGGCTTTATCTTACCTAACCTTAAAAAGCTTATATAGCGATAGTTGGTAGGCACATGGATCGCTTTGTTTTTTAGCATAGAAAATAATCCGCTTAGATTGCAATCATCGGACATGTATTCGTTCAGCCAAATCGCGTTTATGAGCTAAAGTATGCTCATTATCAGCCCCTCACAATCGGTCTTATATAGCTCTGCCGGCAGGTTATCAACCGTGGAAGGTTTGTTATGCGTAAGCTGTAATATTGCAATTCTGATCTCGTTTTCGGCGGAGGGCAATCTATGCCATCGTTTCTGGGATTAACATCAGTTATTCCCTTATGCTGCTTTCCAGAACTAACAGTTTATCAAATTTACTCTCCACAATTACAACACAATTTTTGGCAACCATGACCAGTCACATCGCCAAAACATCGCATTCGCACCGTTCGCATGCCAAACAAACTTCTAAAATCATTCAATATTCTCAAACAGATTTTATTTTCTTCGAATTCGGCAAAAATAAACTATAAAGGAAATTGGAACATAAACATTTTTATTGGTCAAACCCCACAAAATATACACAAATTGGAAGATTTCTTTATTATTTTTTTTTTGAGTTGTTGTTTTTTCTCTAGTTTTTGTTATTTACGAAAAGAACGCATAGACAATAATGTAAATTGTAAACGCACTCAACATCTGGAAAATATTTCGAAAAATTATTATGCGAAACCATTGAAGTTTTGTTATTAATAATAAAGTATGCAAAACAGCAAATAGAGGAAGATATCAATTATAGTCTTTCATGCTGTCATTGCTTTTTGAATACTACCACCAACAACCCATTCTCTAACAGCTCGCTCACCCAGTTTAATTTAAAGTTTAATGAATTGTTGACGCCTGTTGTCCTGTGTTTAATTAAAATGCGATTGGATTTAACAGAACAAAGTCCAGCAAACATTTTCAGTGGCCATTCGTTTCAACTGACATTGAGAAAATATTCTTATGTGAAGTTTAAGTTGCAGGGGTTAATGGTTCCATATACCTTTTCAACTAAATGTCTCACCAAGATTTTATAGTATGAATCACGTAAATGCAATTGTTGGAAACTTGTGATTATAGCCGACTGGGAATTTGTTGGTGAAAAGGCAAAAATAATTATTCGCATATGCGATGAACAATTTTTAAGCTCACAGCAATACTGCAATACTGTCTACTTTTTGCTTACGAAATAAATTTCAAAAAACTAACTTTTAACCCAGTCTGTAAGCTTATTTTTTTAAATACATCTGTAGGCACCTGTTTTCACACATAGCTCCCATACAAAAGGACCACAAAAGCTTGATTTTATAGCATTCTTCACTGAAATTTGGATACATTTATAATATTTGATTTTGTTGGGTTAGGGACGAACTTTATGGAATATGGGCAACTTTGGTAAACTTGAGAACATTTTACCAGATGACCACGCCCACGCTTCTAGCTTTTTCCGAACATATGCTCGACTTAACTAAGATTGATAAGATACGATTAATTCTGAGAATGAGCATGGACTTTGCATTGCCACGCCCAATCGGATACCTCCCATACAAATTGGAATATTAATCAAAATGTAATTTATCACCTTCCCAAAAAAATTTGAAGTAAACTACATCTTTATCAATTGCATTTAACTTTATCACTTGGTAAAAGTTTAAATATTAATACAGGGTTGCCCATATTCGACGGACCCATGTTTTTTAAAAA
>JAHXMU010024416.1:0-22744 GCA_019455685.1 Philornis downsi
TATGGCGCTGCCAGATGGGTCCGTCGAATATGGGCAACCCTGTATATTACTCTTACTCTCTCTCTTTATTATAATTCATGTGAATTATTTTCTCTTAGTCTCCTCTCTAACAAAAATCTTCAACTTGTTGTCAGAAAAAAAATAACTGGAACCAAATAGAATTAATCAGCAAGAGAACAAAAGAGATTTCAATCGCTTTCCTGTCTGCCGACTACGACAAAAGCGCAAGTGAAACCCAGCTGCTTCAGCCGTTCCGTGGAAAATAACTGAAAATGGTTGCGAGAGAAGTTAACATATTAATAGTAACATCACGGCAGTAGATAATACTGCAAATGGCGCTTGCATTTGCTGCGTTTATTTTTCGGTACATTAACAAAAAAGTGTCAAATAAGAGCAAGTGCATGCAACTAAATTTCCTGTTTTGTGGGCAATGAAAGACAAGGAAAGGTAGTTTTTATTTCAAAATTTGAGGAAATCCATGCTTCGTAAAAGGTTATAATTAATGCTTATGCCAAACTTTTGATTATTTTACTACTTATTTTCAAGTCGGCCTTCTCGCATTTGTGTTTAATGGACGATTTTTTTGAAAACAAATATCTATGCATATGTAAATATATATGTATATATAAATAGATACAAAGGGTGTCCCAACAAGAACGCAAGATTTAAATTTGGCGCCGTTCGAAGTGTCATTGTTTGACATTTGAACAATTGTTATTGTTTGCTAGTAGAAGGTACGAGGTTAGTAAAAATGGAGCGCTACACGAATGAACAACGCATTCTCATTGTGAAATTGTTTTACCAAAATGGTGAAAGTTTTGCGGCTGCAGTTCGCAAATTGCGATCAATTTGGGGTCACAATAATGCTCCAAAAGAGTCAACTGTAAGAAGATTAATGGATAAATTTGGCAAAACTGGGTCTGTTGGTGATGTAGACAACAACGCGCCTTCGACCAGGTCGATCGATCGAAAATGTCGCAGCTGTACGTGATGATGTTGCTCAAACTCCATCCACCTCAATTTGACACCGAGCTCAGCAAATTGGTGTCTCCAAACCCCACTATGCAGCGAATTGATGAAAGGTTTGCATCTTCATGCATACAAAGTTCAATTGTCTCAGGAACTGAAGCCAGCTGACCATGGACAGCGAAGAGAGTTCGTTAATTGGGTATTGGCGAGACAACATGAAAATGCTGATTTTGCCGATAAAATCATCTTCAGTGACGAGGCCCATTTCCATCTTGATGGCTTCGTTAACAGGCAGAATTATCGCATTTGGGGAAAATCCCCGAGTGATTCACGAGAAGCAAATGCATCCTCAATGTGTCACTGTGTGGTGTGGATTTTGGGCTGGAGGAATCATTGAACCTTTTTTTATGAAACTGAGGCATGTCAAGCGCAGACAGTCAATGGTGTTCGGTATCGTGAAATGATAACCAGTTTTTTCGTGCCTAGAATTGAAAAATGAATGTGGAAAGCATGTGGTTTCAACAAGACGGTGCCACATGTCACACGGCCAGAGAAACAATTCAATTGCTGCATCAGTCATTTAAATCATGCGTTCTTGTTGGGACACCCTTTACTACGGTTTTCATGTAAAGCGAACGATTTTATTGAAAATCCTTAGAAGTCTAAAAATGATGTAATTGTAGTGGATAGTCTACGTTTTAGAGATATGTAAATTGTTGGATTGCTACGAATATTAACTTTCGCACGTTGAAGCGTTATAGACTTATTGCTTAAGATTTTTCGTTAAGTGTGATATCTGAAAGATTTAAACCTATTCTATCTAAGTTAATTGCACCTTGTCAGTACGGCGTTAAATTTGATAAATCTGCAATTGACCAGATATTCACACTACAGAGAAGAAGAACAGGTCGACACAAAACAACTATTTGTCGACAGGGGAAAGTTGCCTTCAATAGTACGGTAATGTAAAAATTGTATGAAGACGTCTTTATAGGTTAACACTTAAATCTTCAGTAAAGATCGACAAAAATTGTGCTGAGCCAATCCACAACAGGACGAGGTGTTAGAGATGGCGACAACCTATCGCTCAGTCTTTTCAACATACTTTTGGAGATGATTATGAAGAATGTTTGTGAAAAATAATAGTAAGGTAAGGCGAAAATTGTATAAAGACATGATCCAGGTCGTCTTTATGGGTGGACACTAAAATCTTCGGTAAAGATCGGCAAAAATTGTGCTGCGGTATTCTACAACAAGACGAGGCATTAGAGAGGGCGACAACCTATTGCTCAATCTCTTCAACTTATTTTTGGGAGATGTCTGTGAGGAATGTTTGTAAGGAATGATGGTAAATAAAACAAAAATTGTATGAAGACATGATAGACGTTATCTCTGTAGATTGACCCTAACACAACATATCGTTCGATCTCTTCAACATACTTTTGCAGATGTTTATGAGGAATGTTCTATGTTACATATGCCTGCTAACGAAAAGACATCACTGGAAGTAAATTGTGAGATGTTACTCCGGTCTTCTCAAATATTGAGAATGAGTCCATCAATCATCGACTAATTGAAGAGCAAGGAATTTACACTTTTGGTCACTGAGTGAATCTTGATAACTATATGCAAAGGGTGGATGATTTCATATTTTTCGGCAGTGAACAAAACCAATGATATCGGCGCAAAAATTAGAAGAACAACGTTTTCTTTAAACAGACGTCACTGTGGGATTATCAAGTGACTTATAGCCAAAACACTCTGTCGGTTAGTAAAAATATAGCAGAACCAGACATTAGTTTCATCTCTATGTTGCTGTAAAAGGCTTCACAAAATATATGGATGCAACAGTGTTAACGGAAAGATTCGTTGTTATACAAATCATTATCTGTATAAGCTATACACCGATATCGATTTGGCCAGGCGCATCAAAGTGCAGCAGTTGCTTTGACTGCCTCAAGTTATGCGGAATGCTCAAAATGCATCTGGATGAAAAGTGTTCAAATATGAACCCAAAGAGAGACTCAAAACTTCTTTAGAAGGATTTGGTATGACGAATTGGAGAAGTAGGTGCAGAAGTCCTTTTTAGATGCGGCGCATAATAGATCAAAATCTCTGATCTAATTTCCATCTAATTGAATAAGCATGTAAAGTTTTCCGAAAAGGCGATGACAGTCTCTTGGAAATGTTTCTTAAAAAGTATGGAGAGACCAGAAAAAATACTAAATCAAAAGAAATCTGAAAAGATTCTTTTCTGTTAGTGCTGGCCCTTAAGATCATATAATCAAAGCTCAGTTATCTTAGTTCAAACAATCAAAAATGAAAACAATACAATAAAACGTGAATTACATATAACAGTTCTATGACAGTTTTCTTAAATTTATGTAACCAACTCTATTAATTAATTTTCCTCTCCCTTTTTTCTCTGTTTCCCTTTGTTTAATCTATAAATTAGCAATAGATTCCGTTTAATCTTTATGATTATTAAAATATTGCACGGCTTTGGACTTTATTTTACCCATTATAATTCCCTATCAAGTTGTCATCATTGTTAGCAATTACGAGCGTATTTGGTAGTCCCTGGTATTACCGATAAGTACTTGAACCAACTTGCAGTCGATATGATTATAATAGGCAACCATTAGTTGTTAAACGAAACTCCAACGCTTTGGGTGCTCTATGGATACGATTTTCAAATTCTTCGCAATCGGTCTTACTATAGCAATCATAACTTCGTTCACTGCTGCCAATCTCGAATCCCGCATCATTGGAGGCCGTGAAGTTGATGTGGCCAAGCATCCCTATTTGGTGTCCATACGTTATAGATCGAACGCAAATCAGCCATATGTCCACAAATGTGCTGGAGCTATCTATTCTGAGCGGGTGGTCATTACAGCCGCCCAATGTGTGGTAGATATAGGAGCTACTGAAAGGGTTATGGTAGTAGTTGGAGCAAATTCTCGCGTTGGCTTAGATGGTATGCCGTATCCTGTTCTCAAATGGGTTGCTCACGCTAGTTACTCTTCTTGGACTGTTGATTATGATATCGCTGTACTCGTTATCGATGATGTATTCGACTTTATGCATTGGAAAGCAGCTCCAATCCGAATAAGAGAGTCCCGCCCATTGGATGGTAAAGTCACCACCGTAGCCGGTTGGGGATATCGACAAGAATTTGGACCTTCTTCGCAAGTTTTGGAAGAAGTCCAAGTTCCCATTGTCAACAGTCAGGACTGTACGAATGCTCATGGCCCGGGTGAAATAACGGAGCGTATGATTTGTGCTGGTAATTTGAACAGTGGTGGCAAAGATTCCTGCCAAGGCGATACTGGAGGACCTCTGGTGCTGGATGGTGAATTGGTGGGCTTAGTGTCGTGGGGACGCGGTTGTGCCCGTCCTAAATTACCCGGCGTTTATACCTTTGTTGGTAGTCTGAAAGAGTGGGTAGATGCAACTATAGCGGCGAATGTTTAAACACACAAAATAAATCAATTTACGAAATACTATAATCTGAAACTGTGTTATTAATGAAGATGATAATTTCGATGAATGAAATAAAAAAAAAAAATAAATAAATAAATAAATAATTATTTAGCGAAGAAAAACCAATTATGAACATGTTAGTAACTAAGAAAACGTTAATAAAATCGTGTAGTATTGTTTACTATCTGGCTCTTTCCGGCAACTACGTAAGGACTACAAGGAAAAACGACTTAAGCTGAGTTACGACAATATTCGAGTTCATTGATTATTATTGTTATGTTTGTATTGATGCTTATTAAACTTCTACTTTCGTTCTAAAATTCATTGCACAGGGTCACTTATTTAGTTGTTTCTAAGTCCTTGGTCTGGCAAAGCTGCCAGCTGTTAAATATTTGTCGTCAGTAGTGCTATTTGCTTAGTGAAAGGCTTGCCATTTACGAATATCGTTTAACAACTAAATAAGTCATAAAAATAGTTAAAACTTACTTCAAAAGTCGTGATTCAAACGTGGGCACTTTTCATGCCTTACAAGGTGATTATGATCATCATAATCGAACTACTGTGCGAGAAATTGGCAAGATTATGAAGAAATTTGAAGAGACTGGAAGCATCACAGATGTGGGCAGGCCTGCTTCTGTTAGTGAAAGTGTAGTGGATAATCCGAATTTCAATTCAGAGCGCTATGGCCGTACGATAACCCATTTTTTGGCTGGCAATTGAGGATTACAAACTGAAGGATATGTATTTAGTTTCAACAAGACGGAACCATGAGCCATACAATGCGATTGATTTTGACCTTATTGCATGAAAAGTTTCCAGAAAGCGTAATTTCACGTTTGATGACGTTAAGTGGCCACTTTTTTTTGTGGAGTTACGTCAAAGCCCGGGTTTACGCAGATAATCCCCAGACGTTCGAGCATTTGAAAGCCAACATCCGTCAAGTTAAAACCGAGATACCGCCCGAAATGTGGGGAAAAGTGCTCGAAAACTACCTCAAAAGGATCCACTGCAGCAACCAATCCCGAGCGGTCATTTAAATTTTTGCATTGCATTGCATTTTTCATAATGACAAGGTCCAAGCGTTGTAATGAAGTACAAATTTCATCGAAATCATAGTTTCATTTGATATTTTTTAACTTTACTTTTGAAAACGAAAAATAGATAACCCGGTAGTTTACACGCTGTACCAAATTTTCAAAACAGCGATTTTTTAAATTTACATAATTTCTCCAAATATTGATGCAAGTGACAACATGCCTTACCTAACCTAACCTAATACACCTAACCTAGCCTAACCTAACCTAATCTAACCTAATACACATGCTATTCTTTAAGATCAATTTCAAAACTCCTTACATTTCGAAAGTTAAATCATATGGGCATAATAGCGATTTTTTTGAATAGCACGTAATATCTTTAAGCAATCGTTTTATCGTTTTTCCTTGCAAGCACACAATTCATCAGACTGAGTCACACACCGCCATTATTCTCCAGGACATTTTGTAGGTTCTGGTCGAGTATTAATTTGGTGAAACAGATGCTTCACGTTGTACAATTGCTTTTATCTCATATTCATTAAATTTCAAACATACATTTCAAAATATGTAATTATTAAGAATTTGTTGGGATTCTTGCAACGTTGGGAATTCGAATATTTTTTCGAAGAAATAACGGATGTTGGCTAACAAAAACTTCGCTTGAAACCCATGAATGGGAGCTTCCACGGGTTCTGTATACTGGTCACTGGTTCCTGACTACTTAACCACTGGAAATTTGACATTAAATAAACCAAATCCACCCATTACAATGAATTACGGTCCACATTGGTGTGGTCGATGTACTGACTTATCATGTTGTTCACGCGCAGAATTATCACAATATCATAATTAATTATGAAAAATCTGATTTATTCCTGTTTTCCAAAAACCATGCCCACAGGTAGAGATATTCCTTACAAACGTCTATAAATTGAAGTTATTTTTTCTCACATCTATTAAAAAAGTTGATTTTTTTTTGGCCTTTTATGCGCAAAATTTTACCTCCTGGATCAGTTTATATCAGTTGCAACACGAGGAACCATGAACGACATTGCGATTTAGAGCCATACAAGTGGGAGTGTCAAAAATGGCGTCTTCTCATACATAAGATATGGATTTTGCCTGGTATAAAAGGCGCATTCTTGCTCAGAAACAGGACATTTCCGGAACATTTTTGGAATTAATTCAACTGGTGCGAATCAAATTTGTCTGGGAAGTTGATTAAAAAAAAATCCATATTAATTATATAGATATTTATTGTATTGAAGACAATTAAATCACATTCGTTAGCATTTTTCCAGATTTCATATTTTGATTTGATTCTGGTTCTAAATCCGAAACATGTTTAGAATTAATTCAACTGATGCGAATTAAATTTGTCGGGGAAGTTGATTAACAAAATTCACAATTATTACGAGATGTGATCAAAAAATAACCGTTATTTTTAATTTTTTTCAAAAAGTATTTATTTATTCATCAATTTTTATTTTCTTTCCTTTAAAGTAGTCCCCCTCAGATATAATACACTTGTGCCAGCGTTTCTTCTAATCCTCGATCCTTTTGGTATCGCCTACAGCTCCTGTTTCGATTTTTCTTTTATCCTCTCAATCGTAGCAAAACGCTTTCCTTTCATCTGTGTCTTCAGTTTTGGGAAGAGGAAAAAGTCAGCGGGTGCCAAGTCCGATGAATACAGTGGTTGGGGCATTATTGCAGTTTTGTTTTTAGCCAAAAACTCACGCGCAAGCATCGATGTGTGAGCTGGTGCGTTATCATGGTGCAAAATATATGATTGGTTTTCCCACAATTCTGCGCGTTTCTGACGAATTTCTTCGCGCAAACGGCGCATAACTTCAAGGTAGTATTTCTTATTGACCGTACGACCTTGTGGGAAGAATTCATGATGAACCACGCCATTGCAATCGAAGAAAACAGTGAGCAAAACCTTCACATTTGACCGAACTTGATGTGTTTTTTTCGGTCTTGGCTCTTATGGACGCTTCCATTGGAATGATTGGGCTTTGGTTTCAATGTCATAGCCATACACCCATGATTCGTCACCAGTTATGACCTTTTTGTGGAAATCTGGATCGTCGTTAACGTCGTTCAACAGCTCCTGAGCGATGTCCATGCGACGTTGTTTTTGCTCAAAATTTAGCAATTTTGGAACAATCTTCGCTGTCGCACGTTTCATGCCTAAAAGATCCGTTAAAATTGCTTGGCGTGAACCGAACGATATGCCAACATCATCCAATATCCAAAATCATTTTCTTCACTGCTTCAATGTTTTTATCGGTTGTTGACGTGCTCGGGCGACCAGGACGAGCATCGTCACTGACATCTTTTTGGCCTTCTTTAAACCGGTTATACCACAATTGAACTTGTGTTCTGCTCATAGTAGACTCGCCAAACGCCACAGTCAATATTTCAAATGTCCTTGCCCATTTAATTTCATTTTTTACACAAAATTTAATACAGTTTCTTTGGTCCATTTTTTCGAATAGTAAAATATCGAAGAGCACACCAAAACACGACTGACCTATTTATCTGTCAAAAACAAACTGACAATCCAAAATGGCTGATATTGTCAACATATATAACAGACATGTGTACCAACATAACAGAAAAAAGTGAAGATTGAACATACATAACTCACGAAATTTGAAAAAAACCGTTTTTTTATCACACCTCGTATATAGATATTTATTCTATTGAAGACAATTAAATCATATTGGTTAGAAGTTCTCCAGATTTCATATTTTTATTTGATTCTGGTTCTAAATCCGGAACATTTTTAGGAATCATTCAACTGATGCGAATTAAATGTGTCTGGAATGTTGATTAAAAAAAATCATATTAATTATATACGAGTAGATATTTATTGTGTTGAAGACAATTAAATCATATTTGTTTGAATTTTTCCAGATTTCATATCTTGTTAGTGATCCACTAGCGGAACATATAACCCATGAGAAAAATATGCGAATGATTCATCGAGTCCCTTCCATGCACATTTTTTCATTTATGCAAAAGGATATTGAGCCAAAGTATGTGGAAGCTCAAATAATTTTGATTTCTGTACTTACAATTCGTTTGAAAATTTAAAAAAGGTCCGAAAAATCCCCTTATCTCGAAAGTTGAGCTTTCAATAAGGGAAAACCCTCAATTTTCGCAGAATTCTAATAAATGTAAGGCTTTGTAAGAATGTTTAAAAAAATCGTCAAATTAAGAAAAATTGTTATCATGTAAATATGGCAACAACTCTTAGGAAAGCTGCTGTAAATTGGACTGGTAAGTTTCAAATTAAGAAAAATCGCTACCATGTAAATATGGCAGTAACCCTTAGGTAAACTGCTGTAAATTCGACTGGTAATCTTTAGTAAACGTCTCGCTGGTGATTTAAACATCGGTGGTAGAAACGCACCGCACCATACACATTTTTGCACTAACGCAAATGGTGCAAAAAGTATGTGTAAGACAGTTCAACTGACTGTACTTTCCCTACTTATAATGTATTTATAATTTATAGTATAAAAAGTATCCTATCCTGTATCCTAAAAATCGGAGTTTTCAATCGTGGACATTTCACGATATAACAGGGTTTTAAAAGGTTTGCATGAATGAAGGACTTTGGAAAAGTGTTTGAAGAAAAGCCAATTGAAAAAAATATGACTGTAACTTGGAAACTGCAATTCTCAGGTCAGCTGCAGTAAAGTCGACTGACACAATCTTGGCTGAAGGCTTCATATAATTTGAGTTCGCCTATAATAAAAATTAGTGGTAAAAATCTCGAGATGTTATTGCTGTCTTCTCAAGTAATGATAAACAGTCAGCAAAAGACGGATCCGGTATAATGCATATGGAGTATCGAGAATGAAATCAAGTTGTTTGTATCAACAAACAAAGGGTTTATTCGTTTGGGTCGCTGAGTGCACATTGACGACTGTAACTTTGAAATGGATGATTTCATCCACAGTTCATCCGCCATCATTAAAGCTGATGATGTCCACAAGGAGATTAGGGAAAGAAATCCTATTATGGGTTTGGCAAGTGATTTACTAACAAAGTCATCTCTCTACGAACAAAAATTCAATTGGTCTAGACACTTACTCTTCTGGTCTTACAGCAAAGCAAGAAACCCGGATTATGACACAAACGGATAAATCATATCTGGGAGTCTTCCAGACTCCGAGAGTACCGTTGCTGTATGAATTCTGAGATGTACACTAATATTGAGGCATCCAAGCGCATTAAAATACAGGTTTTGTTGAGCGAATGGGCCCAGACACATCAGCAAGAAAATTCTTGGACAACGAATTCAATGAGCGATGCAGAAAGCCTTTGTTTGAAATACTTTAAACATCGGCTATAGCGCTTGCGGTTATTTTGTAAATGCCGGGTACAATAAAGTAAAATGTTTATTCAAGTTACTATCTAAATAAGTAAGTAAATCTTTTTACTCCAGACGTCATTTAACATTTTAAATAAATTTAGTGTACAAGAATAGTTATGCCATCCAATCCGATATCCTGGATGTGTATCGACCAAAGCCGGCCTTGTTAAACTGTATGTAAATACAAAAATTATAAACAAACAAAGTAGTATACCTTCCCGACGGGCACCCTGTATTGCAGCGACAAAAATGTTTCATTTCCAATAAATTATTTTTAATTTTTGATTGTATTTATTTTGAATTTATTGTCGATCTTCAAGTTAATATGACTTTGATTCCCAATTCGGTCTGAGATCATTTTTCTATTAGCAATTAAGAACCGAATTAAGAACTAAAATCATATTCAATTGAAGATTGACAATAAATTACAAATCGAACATAATACACAGAAGGTACACTGTCTAGCCCCTCATTAAGCAATGTTGGTGGCGTTCGGAACAAATAACTTTCATGTAATTGTGCTCGATTGGCACACGCATAGACAAGAACTTGTGATCGTTGGTTTATATTTGATTTGTGTTGTTCGTTGAGAAAATTTTTGTACCGGTGGGCAAAACTTCTCAATTGTTATGTGAAGTTGTAGACCCTTAAGGTGGCAATGATGTTCGAGAAAACAGAAAACATCTAAGATCGTATTTTGGCGAATGCCGAAATAGCTATCTGTTTAGCTAGCTGTGTCAATATGATCAATTTCGTAAAGTTTTGAATTATATTCTGTCAGCAAAATAAACAATTGTTAAATTGAAAACGATCTGGAAAAGAACTAAGGAATCAAAATCATATTTCTAATTTATTCTAATTCTTTATTATGTATTTCTTCTAATCTATTTCCGTTCTGAGGCGATAAAGACGAGGTTAATACTAAAAGCTGTAGACAACTAACTATAGGGTGATTTTTTAAGATTTATGTTTTTCAGGTTGGCATCACTGGTTGGTAATGGCTTCCAAATATCATCTGTCAAGGTAAAAAGTGTACAGCATATTCTGCCATTTCATCATGGAAAAACTAACAAACGAGCAACGATTGCAAATCGTTGAAATTTATTATCAAAATTCGTGCTCTGTGGCAAATGTGCATCCTTTGATACGACCATTTTATGGTCGTCATGATCGACCTGCTGTTATCTCCAAATTTCGCACCAAATTTACTTTGTTAGACATAAAATCATCGACTTGCATGCGTAGAGTGCATATCGAAGAAAACATTGCAGCCGTAGCGACCAGTGTTAATGACGGTCGTGAAATGACAATTCGTCGTCGTTCTCAGCAATTGGGCATGTGTTACTCAATCACAAGGATTTTTTTTTGCCCCAATTGGCTGAGTTGGTCTTGGTTGACATGTGGTTTCATCAGGACGGTGCAACATGCCACAATGATCGTGAAACAATGGATATGTTGAGGGATGAATTTAGTGAGCAGCTTATCTCTCCATTTGGCCCTGTGAGTTGGCCCTCAAGATATTGCGATTTAACACCTCTTGATTATTTTTGGTGGGGTTATGTCAAGTCGTTAGTCTATGTGGACAAGCCGAACACTATTGAAGCTTTACAGGAAGACATAACACGCGTTATTCATGGAATACAGGCCGAAATGCTTGGAAAAGTGACGAAAAATTGGACCTCCCGAATGGACATTTTGAGTCGAAGCCGCGGACAACATTTACATGAAATTATCTTTAAAAATTAAATGGCAAAAACCAATTTATCGATTCCAATAAACATTTTAATATATGATGCAAATTTGAGTGTTTTATTCGATTTAAAAAAAAAAAAAACTGCGAATAAAAAAATCAGTTTCTACTTACGGCGATGTTATGCAACTTGTTTTAAAGAAGATTTCACTCAATGTTAAGGACATTATGGAGATCCAAGCTTATGTTTCGGCTACATGCAGATGTGATGGGGTATTGACAAGGCTCAATTAGTCAAACCAAAGAAAAAGTACCGGCCACAACTTCACTTTTTTACAAAAAAATGATTACAATCCATATAAAGTCTACACTAAACTTTGAGTTATTTAATCAGTAAGAAATATTGTTCACTGTTAAAACAAATATCAATGTTATCGATTACCTTATAAACATACAAATAATGTTATGTCCAACAAAAGTACAGATTAATCTTACCCGTTATCAATGTGATATATGATCAACAGACAGGCTATCAAAGAAATATATTATTTTGTGGTAGCAAAATCTAATTCAAAATCCACGATTTCAGTAGTTAAGGCCGATTTGTCTGACGAACATTCGTCATTTGTGCAACTATGAAAACGCTTGCTCTGCCCTAGTAGGTCTATTTGTGGGCATACAATTAATCAGTAGTACGGAAGCGACGCCCTCGGAACGCATAGTGGGCAATTTTGGTAATATTCACAATACCCTATTCCCATTTGTAGTGTCTATACGCCGACAGATTTGTGATGTCTGTGCCTATGCCTGTGCCTACTGCAGCGGTACAATTTACTCGGCCAAAGTTATCATCATCGTTGCTTCCTGTGTCGGAGATGCTTCGGTCCAACACACTCAGGTGGTGGCTAGTGCTATCAAACGTTCTGCTTCGGTCCAAGATGGGCAAGTATACTTAATGCAGAAGATCACTGTACACGAGAATCCTAGCATCGATATCGTTCTATTGCATTTATCCTTCGACTTGGGCATTAATGGTTTAACCATAGCTCCGGTTGCCTTATCTACCGTTCAACCAAAAGTGGACCAAAAAGCAGTAGTAGCTGGTTGGGGTCAGTTATCAGAGTTTGAGGTTAATTTCGGTGACAGTATTAGGGCAATACAAGTTCCCATTATAGACTGGGCTTTGTGCAAAAAACATTATTTCTGGACAGAACTCAAGGATAATGAAATTTGTGATGGATATTTGAAAGGTGGCGCCGATGCCTGCCCACTTGATGGCCGTATGGTAGGTATTGTCTCGTGAGGTTACGGCTGCGCCCGGGCCGGTAATTCAGGTATCTACATTAACGTGGTTATGCTAAAGAATTAGATTGATCAAAATGCTGAAGAAACCCAAAGATATTGAAAGTATCTTGTTTAAACTGAACGATTTCAGAAATAAACTGAACATCCATTAATACAAATTTTTCAAAAATATTAATTATAATGATATATATTATTGCGTAGAACAACAAAGGCATTTGTTGGGGAAAACCTAACATCTGTGCATTATAATAGAAAAAAGCTTACGTCAGTGAATTAAATTTAACATTACCACATTTTTCATACGAAAAGTTGATGAAAATAGACTTTTTCGCAAAAAAGTCCTGCCATACGGAAAGAAGATGTTGGGAAATTCTCAAAGGGAAAAGTTGAAGTCAGTAAATAAACTACTTGATGGGTTGAATTAGATGTGAGTAAGCACTGCCATGGGAGAAGTTAAAATCATTAGAGTTTTCTGTGGTAAAATTTAACGTCACCAAGATTTTCTATGAGCAAATTAAACACCGGCAGATATTGATCATAATAGAATAGTTCACACTTGCGAATATTAGGTGTCAATGAACTTTTCCTCTCAGGAAAAGTTTTGGTCAGTGAATGTCTCTTCATATGTAAGGTCGACATCACAAAAATTTCCTTCGAGGAATTTAGTAAACTTTTCTTCATAAGAAAAGTTGAGTTTGGTTAACTTTTCCTCATAGAAAAAGTTGTGGTCAGTGAACTTTTTTTTAAAGAAAAAGTTGACTTTAGTGAACATTCGCTCATAGAAAAGGTTAACGTCTGTGAACTTAACATCATTCAATTTTTGCTCATAGGAAAACTTAACGTTAGTAAACTACTCCTCATAGGAAAAATTAACGTCATTAAACTTAACGTCCTTGAACTTTTTCTCATAAGAAGAGTTAACGCCAGTAAAATTTTCCTCATAGAAAATTTAACATTATTGAACTCAATGTCATTGAACTTTTCCTCAAAGGAAAACTCAACATCAATAAAGTTTTTGTCAGAGGAAAAATTAACGTTCGTGAATTTAACGTCGTTGAACTTTTCCTCATAGGAAAATTTGACAGTGAACTTTTCCTCATAGGAAAAGTTAACGCCATTGAACCTTTTCTCATAGGAAAACTTAACGTCAGTAAACATTTCTTCGCAGGAAAACTTAACGTCAGTAAACTTTTTTCACAGAAAAACTCAACGTTAGTAAACTTAACGTCATTGCACATTTCTTCACAGGATAGCTTAACGCCATTGAACCTTTCCTCAAAGGAAAACTTAACGTTAGTAAACTTTTTTTCATAGGAAAAATTAACGTCAGCAAACTTAACGTCATTGAACTTTTTATAATAGAAAAACTTGACAGTGAACTTTTCCTCATAGGAAAAGTTAACGTCATTGAACATTTTCTCATAAGAAAAGTTAACGTCAGTAAAATTTTCCTCATAGAAAATTTAACATAATTGAACTTAATGTCATTGAACTTTTCCTCAAAGAAAAACTTAACGTCAGCAAATTTTTCCTCATAGGAAAACTTAACGTCAGCAAATTTTGCCTCATAGGAAAACTTAACGTTAGTAAACTTTTCCACTTAGGAAAAGTCAACGTTATTGAACTCAACGTCATTAAAATTTTCCTTACAGGAAAACTTGACGTCGGCAAACTTTCCCTCGTAGAAAAATTTAAGGTCAGAGAACTTTTCCTCATAAGAATATTTACTTTTATTCAAAGGAAAATGAATTTTTTTTCTCATAGCAAAAGTTGACATTAGTAAACTTTTTTTCATAGAAAATTTTAAGGTCAACGAACTTTTAGTCATAAGAAAAAGAACTGTTTCCCATAGCAAAAGTTGACGTCAGTGAACTTTCCCCTGCCAACTATCATTCTTGTAAAGAAAAGATTTCACGTGGCGAAAACTCATTGTCGAGCTGTCTGTTTGCCTACGACTCCTTCAGGGTCTCTCATTTGAAGGCTTTACATATCATCATGTGTTAATACTTATCCAGAAAAGGTCATATTCTGTTCTATTTGTACACTAATACTTTTCTCATAAGAATATTTCAAACATTAGAAATTTTAAATAAAATAATTACTCGTTATAATTTATTAATGGCTATAATTCATAAAAAAGAATTTTAAACCAATTTTAATTCCACTCCTTTGTTTTCTTTGCCAATTTAATTGTTATCATTTCAACTTAGAAGAAGGCATAATCAATGGTGTTAGACCGAGCGGTGACATCAATCCATTCAAATAGTTCGGGAACGGAGGCATAAATTCCAGGGAATAATTTGCTGCCGCAGCCAAGGCCCCAGGAAACAATGCCGACCAATTCATTGTTTGCAATCAATGGACCACCTGAGTCACCTTGGCAAGCGTCCTTGCCACCACCCTTAACGTTGGCGCACAACATGTTGTTGGTCAAGGCGAAAAAGTAGGACTTCTTGCAGACCTTATTATCGACAACATTCAGGGTAACTTGTTGCAGTTGGTTGGGCACTTCGCCACCAGAAACTAATCTACCCCAGCCAGTAACGGTCACCTCAGTACCAGGTACAGGTCTTGTCTTAGCCAATGGAATTGGTTGTATAAACTCGTTGAAGGGGAAATTTCCACGCAAAATCAAGACGGCAGCATCATTATCGTTATTGGATGTCTTATAGTTCTCATGCACAATAATTTTACTGACTGGCAGTTCCCATTTCACTTCGTCCAAGTAGGTGGAACCGGCAACAATGGTCAATTTCGAAATATCCAAATCATCGACCACACAGTGAGCAGCACTCACAATGACGTTGCTGGAGTAGATACTGCCACCACAACGATGTCGACCATTGTAACGCATAGATATCTGATGAGGATATTGGCGGATATCAGCGGGAGAGCCACCCACAATGCGGCCATCTAATTGGGGTACCATGGGCCGGCTGTCTGCCTTGGTTAGCCCGACCACTAAGCATAGTCCCAACACAATCAAAGACGCTTTGGCCATATTGCACAATTACTTGAAGAATACGAAATCAACTGATCTATAACCATGGATTGCGCAGTATTTATATAGTTAAGGTAGCTCATGGAGGCCTCAGATAAGAAGCGAGCAAAAAATTGTAAATCAAAACTTAATCATTCCTTTGCCATTTTAGGTAATTTTAGGTAATTCCTATCCCATATTTCTTAGTCAATACGTAAAGTTATCTAGACTTGAGGAGTGAATTGTAAATAAAAAAGAATGATTTATTATCGGGAAATTCGTATTTAAATTTACAAATAAAAGATGTTTGATTTGGAAAAAGACTCAATTTTTAATGCTATGAAGCGTGTATGAAAGTTCATGACCGGTTAGGCATTACTATGTCAAAGCATTATTGACGTATAGATGGTGCCAGTAGTTTGAAAAAAAAAAATTATTTTGGTAACAACTTTATAACGCACATGTTTTAAGTTTCAAGGGGATACGTTGTGAATTTGTAAATATGGAAAAATTGGTCACCGTTATGTAATGCAATATTTCCATTTGAAAGGTCTCATTCCAACCAATATTAAAGGCGAGCTGGATTCAACTCTGGGGTAGTCTGTCCCTTTGTTTACAACTGTAAAATATTGGGCAACAGAGTTTAAACTAGGCCGCATGAGCTGCCAAGACGAATACCGTAGTGTTCGACCAATTGAGGTGTCCTGCCAGACACGGTTAAGAAAATCCACAAAATGGTATTCGATGATAGTCAGCTGAAGATGCATATGATAGCTGAAATAATAGACATTTCAAAAAGTGTACAGCGTTTATTGACCGATGATTTCAAGATGAGAAGGTTGTGTACAAGATGGGTGCCGCGCTTGCTTTCAGCGTCCTAAAAATGTTTAAGTAGAGTATTTGGCGATGTTTCAACGCATTAAAGGCAAATTTCTAGATCGATTTATGACCATAGGTGAGACATGGGTCCACCACTTCGCACCTGAGACAAAGGAACCGTCTAAGCAGTGGACTGGAATGGAAGAATCGTGTCCAGAAAGACGAAGACGGTTCCATCTACAGACTAGTTCAAGACGTCTGTTGTTTGGTGTGTGCATGGGATTATTTCATTTTCACTTCATTTATTTAGTCTATGGATATTTAAGTTTCCTTACAGACTAGCAATAGTACATTGATAAATACGATTTAAATACTTTAACTGAATAAAATGTTTTTGAACTTAACTCGAGATAGAGTATAATCAATTGAATTACATATCGAGTTATAAAGTCTCATAGATCTACGAAAAGGTTCATTGCAAGCATAGTTAGTGTAGTGAATATCAATATGGAACGGATAGTAATAACGATAATAAATCCGGACAATCAACAAATCCAGAAATTATGCATGAAGAAACATTATTGAACAAATATCTCTTCTTGAGCTTAATAATTTTAAAGATAAAAGAAGACATCTGCTGGAATAAGATGGGATTGGAGTTGAGAACCGAAAACAATTTAAAGCAAACTTCATAAATATTTTTTGAATTCTTTCAATGCGATTAATATAAATTGTAGTTGTTGGACTCCAAATTAATGAAGCATATTCTAATTTTGATCGTACAAACGATGTATATAAAATCTTTTTAATGTACGGATCAGTAAATTGCGTAGAATTCCTACGAATGAAATACAATAAAGAGTATGCTTTGGGAACAATGTAAATCACATGAGGTACTAATGTTAATTTTGAATCAAATACAATACCTAAATCTTTAATTTCATATATATTTTCTAATTCATGATTCAGCATGTGATAAGTCGAAATAAGAATATTTCGGCATTATTTTTATTGATTATCTTCAAAAAGGAAAAACCATCAACGGCATTTAGGTGATGAACTTATGGCAAATAGACGAATTTGGCGAAAAATACAGTGTTGTTTCATTAATATAGTGCTCCACTTCAAACATCCACTATTGTAATGGCCAAAATTAATGAATAAAAGTTCGAATTGCTACATCACGCTCCTTATATGCTAGATTATGCTCCCTCGAATTATTTTCTACTTCCAATCTTGAAAAAAATGGTTCGGTGGTAAAAGATTTGCTAACAATGAAGAAGTGGAGTCTGCGGTTGATGGCTATTTCAAGGAGTTTGACAATTCTTACTATAAACAGGGTATACAAGCTACTGAATATCGCTGCAAAATGTGTATCGAGCTAAAAAGAGACAATGTTGAAAAATGCAGAAAAATGCTAATAACTCTTTTGTGTCTTCTTTGTTAAGTCGGCTAGTTATGGGACCGCCCTGGTAGATTGATAAAGAATGCCTTCTGATGTTACACATTTAAAGCGTACTTTTAGGCTGAAGCAGAATGAGTGCGAGTTGGCAAGGGAGATGGCAAAAATTACAAAGTGTTCTAATATTTAGTCAACTTTTATTTAAAAACAGAGATCTAATGACCAGACGCTGCTCAATGTCAATAACCTTTGCTATCAGATGATACAGCGGAAAAGAAATTTGATTGGATACTCGCCCAATCAATCTTTAGTTCCCCTTTCCATATTTGTACAGTCAAAAATGTAATGTTCAGAAGAAAGTGTTTAAAGTGTCAAGTACCTTTTGATCGAAAGTGTGTTTCACGAATTTTCGAATCGATTGAGCGATATCCGTCTCTCTGGCTGGTTGGCTGGTTGATGAACACGATAGCTATCGGAAATCTCTAACAAACTTGTTTAGACTTGGCCCAACCTTACATTTTGTCAGATCATAGCTCGGGATAGTAAATGGGCTACATGTGGTATCTCCCACACCGATTAACCGAATTACAGAAACTCAGTTTCCCCCTGCAAATCCACATGTGTGGTATAAGACGTGGCAGAATTTGAAAAAATCTGCCGATTAACCAAGACCCTTCAGGTTCCTCTCATTCAAAAGACCCATTTAGCGAATACATTCTTACATTCATATCTATTACATGGCTGCACCAAATTTACTCAAATTTGGTATGAGCTGAGCATGTGATAAAATAAGGGTTCACAATAAAAATGGACGGCATTGCCGAACCTCTTCTAGTATCTCCCTTAAGAATTGTCTAATTTTCAAATTTTTAAATGTGATTCTTGTGCCATCGAATGTGTAATATGTTGTCAACGTGTTCCAGCAACATCGGGACTTGGATTATAGTGACGAAGTGATTGCGAGAATATCCTGGGACAGCCTGTGGCAATCTCGGAGAGTCAGCTTCAGAATAAGTCGTACTTTCTTCATTCTACTCAATCTAATGCTCATTTTTGCTGCAACCAACAAATAATTCATACTTTATGTTATTAAATTTATATAAATGAATATACGCCGTTATATGTATGATCGGTAGCAGTAACCCATTCATGTAGATCAGGTACTGAGGCATAAACTCCAGAGAAGACTTTAAGGGCAGAGCCAACACCCCAGGAAACAATACCCACCAATTCGTTGGCGGCAATCAATAGACTACCTGAGTCACCCTGGCAAAAATCCTTACCACCACCGCTGACATAGGCGCACAACATGTTACTGGTCAAGGCGAATAAGTAAGACTTCTTGCAGACCTTATTATCCACAACATTCAGGGCAACTTGTTGCAGTTGGTTGGGCACTTCGCCACCAGAAACTAATCTATCCCAGCCAATAATGGTGACCTCAGCAACAGGTACAGATCTTGCTTTTGTCGACGGGATTGGTTGTATGAACTTGTTGAAGGGGAAATTTCCACGCAATTGTTAGTGGAAGACTTGTACTTCTCATGTGCAATAATTTTACTAACTGGCAGTTCCCATTTTATTGCATCCAAGTAAGTTGAACCGGCAACGATGGTCAATTTCGAAATATCCAAATTAGCGACTAAATTCTGCCACCACAACGATGGCGACCATTGTAATGCATGGATATCTGATGGGGATATTGACGGATATCAGCAAAGAGGCGTCCACTATGCCACTATCCAACTGGAGTGCCACGGATTGGCTAGTAGCCTTGACAAGGTCGATTACTACACATAGCCCAGACGCAATTACCAGTGATTTTATCATCTTGTAGATTTAGTTGAACAATACGAATTGAACTGCAATTGTACCCAGTATTTTTATGGAGTATTTATACGTAGAGAAGGAGACTCCAGACATAAGATAATCAAAATATAATCTTTTTCACGGCAAAAGTGTTATTTTCTAGAAAGCTATATTTAAATGATTTATTGTTAGGAGATAAATAACTGAATTTTGTCCTCAATGCAACGATTTTATATCATTTTATTATTTACAATCATTTAACATTTTTAATAGAACATTGAAAAACGTTTGTTTATTTGACCAAGAAGTTTATAACCATGAAAGAAGTTCACATCGCTTAAGTGTTTAATAAATTAGTAAAGAGCAAATGTTTCAAAGATGATCAGGGAAAATCGGCAAAATACTTGAATACTACTTCCTTTTTGTGTAAAAAATAGTATAAAATATGACTTTTTGGGGTTTATAAGAGATTTGAATATTATTTTGTATATCGTTATTTTCTGAAACCTCTGTGAGATGTCATCGCAAGATGTCACTGTAAATTTTTTGAAAAGTACTTAATTTTCTCACTTTTGAAGATTACTATTGTACGAACCCACCAGTAACCGGAAAACAGTAATCGGAATAGTTGTATTATATTTTTATGTATCATTGAAAACACACTATTGGAGATGGTATTTAGGAAAGCAGCAGTTAACACGACTGGTACCATTTTTAACAAAAGTCATATATTACTCGTGTATGTAGCCGATGTAAACATTATTGGCAGAGAACTACGAAATGTTACAGCAGCCTTCTCAAGCATTGAGAAGGAATCAGCAAAAATAGGTCTACTGGTAAACGAGGATAAAACAAAGTTATTTGTTTCCACGAACAACATTTCTACTCGCTTGGGATGTTGTGTGAACGCCGACAGCTATAACTTTAGAGTGGAGAATTAATTAATCTATTTGCCTCCCCTGCAATTACAAGGAACGATGTTAGCATGGGGATTAGATGGAGATCATGGCTTGCCACCCGATGTTAGTGTGAGCTAATCAAGCACTTTAATGACGAAACTCTCTCTCAGTGAACAAAAATCCGACTGTAGTCGACATTTGTTTTACCTATTTTTTTTACCTAGTATGGTTCAAAGGGAGGAATCAGTGCTGGGAGTCTTTGAGATGAAAATACTGCGGAAAATGTATGGACCTGTCTTCTTTAACGGAGAGTATCGGTGTCGCATGAACAATGATCATCTTATTAAGCACATATTCACCGATAATGTTTATTCACGTTATAAACATATTAGTAATACTAACAGTACATTACTATACGTATAGATGGTGGTTAAAAAATATAAACATTATAAAACTTGTATTTGAAGTTTCAAGGCGCCACGTTGTTTAGTATTTTTATTTGAGCCATCAAAAGTAAGCGATCTCAGTGATTCTGTAAACATGGAAAGAATTGTTCACCGTTATGTAATTCAATATTTCCATTTGAAAGGAAAGGAAGTTTAACCAACATTAAAAGTCGGGCTAAATTCTACTCTGGGGGAGTCTGGCTCTTCGTTTGCGACTGTAAAACATTGAGTAGCAGAGTTTAAACGAGACCGTACGAGCTGCCTAAACGAACACCGTAGTGGCCCACCAATTGAGGTGTCCTTGCTAGACAGACGGTTAAGAAAATCCACAAAATAGTATTGGATGATCTTCGGCTAAAAGTGCGTGAGCTAGCTGAAATGCAAGGAATTTCAAAAATTGGTATACATCGTATATTGACCAAAGATCTGAAGATGAGAATGCTGTGTGCAAAATGGGTGCCGCGCTTGCTTTTAGTAAAGCAAAAACAGCATCGTGAAAATGTTTTAGAAGAATGTTTAGATATTCAGCGATTTCACCGCAATAAAGCAGAATTTTTGCATCAACTTATAACCATGGATGAGACATAAGTCCACCACTTCACACCTGAGGCAAAGGAACAGTCAAATTAGTAAACTGTTATGGGATAATCGTGTTCAGAGAAGGTGAAGACGGTTCCATCTGCAGGCAAGGTCATGGCATTTGTTTTTTGGAATGCGCCTGGGATTATTTTCATTGATTTTCTTTAGAATGGAAAAGCTATCAACGGCGAATATTATGCTAATTTATTGCAACGTTTAGTTGATTTGCATTTGGCTAAAAATATAGTGTTGTTTCATCAATACAGCGCTCCAGTTCACACATCCACTATTGGGATGGCCAAAATTAATTAATTAAAGTTCAAATTGCTTATCACGCACCTTATGCGCCAGATTTAGCTCGCTCGGACTATTTTTCTGTTTTCAAATTTGAGAAACAATGAAGAGGTGGAGTCTCCGGTTAATAGCTGTTTTAAGAAGAGGAAGCTGAATATGGCTGGAAAAAGTGTATCGAGCTAATAGGAGACAATGTTGAAAAATAAAGAAAATTATTTTATTTTTTCTTTGTTAGGTCGGCTAGTTTTGGAACCGCCCTCGTGTACACATGTACACTGAATTCGCTTATTTTCCAGAGAAAGTTCGTATTGCTTTAGTAATTTTAGTTAATGAATAAAAAATGCAAAAATAGTAGGAAAATATTAAAACTTTTTTTCCGAAGTTGGACGTTTGTAGACCGGACTAACTCTCTCTCGTTATTCAGGTGCAGAACTAATGTTCCAATGACGGCCTAAAATATAAAAAATGTCACTTTTGAACCGGCAAAAAGAATGGATCTGTTGCTTCAACGCAATTTTTCTGTGAGTGTGTGATCCTAGAGGAACAAATTGTTTTAGCGTCATCATTGGTTCGCTGACACATTGAATGTCAATTTTGCTGAAATATCAGTTATCTGTCAGCGAATTTCAGTGAATATCATAC
>JAHXMU010024418.1:0-23729 GCA_019455685.1 Philornis downsi
GAAGAAAAGATTGTGGAAGAAGTTAAGAAAAAGGTCATTCCCAAAGTAATACCACAACACAAAGAAGAGAGGATTGACCAAACACAGTTGAAACCAACTCCAAGACCAAAACCAAAGGAACAACAGAAAAAAGAAGAAATTCAATTGAAACCTTTAAAACGTCACCAAAGTTCAAAAACTGAGGAAGTTCTGGAGCAACCGGAGAAGGCCTATGAAGAAGCTGTTGATATATTACCGGAGGAGCCTGTATCAGATGAGATTCAGGAGCCCAAACCAATTGCCTGGGAAAGAGGCAAGAAAAAGAAACCTGTCCCACAAGATGTTAAGAAAGAATCCGTGGAAAAACCAGAAAAGACATATGAGGAAGTTGTTGATACCTTGTCCGAACACCCTGACGAGCCGCAGCCAGTTGCCTGGGAAAGAGGCAAGAAAAAGAAACCTCAACCTCAAGAAGTTAAAGATCAGGTTGTAGAACAACCAGAAAAAACATACGAAGAAGCTGTTGATACCTTGCCAGAACAACCTGTTCAGCACGAGCCTGAGGAACTACAACCAGTTGCCTGGGAAAGAGGCAAGAAGAAGATTAAAAAACCTGTAGCCACAGAACATGTACAAGCTCTGGAAGAAAGTGAAGATGTTGTTCCTGAGGAAACCAAAATGGAAGGAACACAACAATATCAACCTGTTATGTGGGAACGTGGTAAGAAGAAGCCCAAAAAACTAGTAGAAGAGCCTCAGCCGCAGTCCGAAGTGGTAGAGGAATCTACCCCGGTTGAAGAAGTCGAGGTTGAAGAAACCATCAAGAAAATAAAGAAAAAGAAGATTAAGAAGCCAAATGCCCCTGATACCCAAGAGGGACAAGAAGTGATTGAAGACGAGACTGAGATTATAGATGACATTCCAGAAGCAGAAGAAGTGCCCGAAAGTGTTGTCGATATGCCACAAGAACCCAAGCGTTCTAAGAAAATCCAACCTCAAGAGCCTGAAAAACCAGAACAAATACAACTCAAACCAGTTCCTCGAAAGCGGTTGCCCAAACCGCAAGAAGAGAAGTTGGAAGATGTTAAACTTAAGCCAACAAGACAGACCATCACGTATGAAGACTCTGCTTCACAACCTGAAGAGGCGGAAGTGGACATTCACGAACAGCCAAAAGAGACAACTGCCGTTGAGGAACATGAAGAGGTGACCAAGAAACGTATAAAGAAGAAAAAGCCGAAGAAGAAGGCTGCTGAACAAGAAGAAGAAGAAACCGTCGGAGAACAAGAGCAACCAGAAATGGAGGAAGAAGAAGAAATTGCTGAGGAACAACCAATCGCAGAAGCTGAAGAACAAGAAAAGGAACATGTCGAACCTGAATCTGAAACTGTTCCCATATCCAATCATCAACCAATTGAGGAAAAATTGGAAGAAGTTAAACTTAAACCGGATAAGAGGCCAATCAAGCAACTTCCAAAAGAGGAAACTCTTGAAGAGATACGCTTGAAACCAGTAAAACGTGTCACACCGAAACCAGTAGAACAAAAACTGGAAGAAGTCGATCTACAACACGTTGAGCGGATCGAAGAAGTGCCCGAAAGTGTTGTCGATATGCCACAAGAACCCAAGCGTTCTAAGAAAATCCAACCTCAAGAGCCTGAAAAACCAGAACAAATACAACTCAAACCAGTTCCTCGAAAGCGGTTGCCCAAACCGCAAGAAGAGAAGTTGGAAGATGTTAAACTTAAGCCAACAAGACAGACCATCACGTATGAAGACTCTGCTTCACAACCTGAAGAGGCGGAAGTGGACATTCACGAACAGCCAGAAGAGACAACTGTCGTTGAGGAACATGAAGAGGTGACCAAGAAACGTATAAAGAAGAAAAAGCCGAAGAAGAAGGCTGCTGAACAAGGGGAAGAAACCGTCGGAGAACCAGAGCAACCAGAAATGGAGGAAGAAGAGGAAATTTCTGAGGAACAACCAATCGCAGAAGTTGAAGAACAAGAAGAGGAACGTGCCGAACCTGAATCTGAAACTGTTCCCATATCCAAACCTCAACCAATTGAGGAAAAATTGGAAGAAGTTAAACTTAAACCGGTTAAGAGGCCAATCAAGCAACTTCCAAAAGAGGAAACTCTTGAAGAGATACGCTTGAAACCAGTCAAACGTGTCACACCGAAACCAGTAGAACAAAAACTGGAAGAAGTCGATCTACAACACGTTGAGCGGATCGAAGAAGTAATTATAGCTGAAGAGAAAAAGAAGGTAAAGAAGGTAAAGAAACCAAAACCAGAAGAACTTCCCGCAATTCCAGACGCTGAGTCAGTTGAATTGGAAGTATCTGAACACATTGACATTGAAAAGGAGCCCAAGGTCGAAGAAGTCCAACCACAAGTGCCTTGGAAACGAGGTGAGAAAAAGAAGCCTGTTGAAGAGCCAATTGAAGAAAAGCAATGGCCGAAGGGCAAACGTCGACCGCCTGTTGAACAACCACGAGAAGAAGTTACCCTCAAACCTATTCCAGCCAAACCCAAGAAGGAACCAGAAATACCAGAAAAATCTGTACCTGTTCCAGAATTTGTTCCCGAGGAGAAACAACTTCCGGAAGAAAAGGAGCTGGAGATTGAGCCTTTTCCAGTCAAGGAAGAAGAGAAACCCACTAAAGAAACGCCGAAGAAAAAGAAGAAGCCCAATTTGCAAAAGGCAACACGTTCGGTCGGCGAAGTGGCCGAAGAAATCGTTGAAGCATTCGCCGAACCTATTGCCGAAGAAGACCAAGTCGAGGAAATACCCATCGACGATATCAAAGAAGTTGCTGTGTCTGAAGAAATACATCCCGAAGAGGATGTTGCACCCACTAACGAAGTATCGAGCCCCAAACCCGAAGTTCACAAAGCCCAAAAGAAACGCACAAAGCGCCTCAAGGAAGTTTCCTTTGAAGATCAGCCACAACTTCTTCAAGCAACTGTCATAGATGCTGAAGAAGTTGTGCAGGAGGAAGAAACCTCACAAGAGATCTCACAGAAAACTGTAATGCTAAACAAGAAGACTGAAGAACCCCTACCCAAATATATAACCACTGAACAATTAATCGAAGTCGATGTGGACGAAGTCAAGCGTAATGTCGAAATGAAGGTAACCTCAAACATTGTCAAGAAGGAGAAACGCCGCGTAGTACTTGACGACAGCCAACCTTTGCCGGAACTGGAATTAATTACCCAAAAACGTGTCCATGAAGGCTTGGACAAAGTGGCTGACGAGGAAGTTATCGAAGACCAACAGCTCACACAAAATGAAGAGGAAACAACTACCTCTGAAGTGATGGAACACCAAAAGATTGTCAAAAAGAAGAAGAAGACATCCAAGCCTCCACGGATCACCGAGAAACTCAGGCCACGAATGGTGGTACCCGAGGAACCAACAATCTTGGAGTGCAAGGTCGAAGGTATTCCATTCCCTGAGATCAAGTGGTACTTCAACGATGTACTTCTCTTTGCCTCAGAGAAATATGAGCTCAATGTGGTGGAAGATGTTGCTCAACTTAAAATTGCCAAAGTTACACCAAGTGATGTCGGAATTTATACATGCGAGGCTAAGAATGAAGCTGGCGTGGCCATTACCCGCACCAATGTCGCTTTAGGTAAGTACTCATGGCAGAAGCGTTCAAATGCGGGGCTACTGCTGTATGGTAATTGAACTATTGGTTACCTACACCTTTGAATTTCTGTTATAGTTTCTAACTCCCCCAGTAGGTTTTATGTCAAACACCCTGTACATTTTTGTTAAGACCTGATTTTATATCTTATCCACTTCTCACACACTTTATTGTAAACACATTTAGAAAAAGAACAGGGTATTGCACCACAATTCACAAAACCATTGAAAATCGAGTTTATCGAAGAGAAAGAACCCGAACGCCTTAAAGTCAAGGTAACCTGCCAAGTGACCGGCAAACCTATACCCAAGGTCAAGTGGTATCGTGGCAAAGAAGAGGTTCTGCCTAACGAAACCGTCCAGATGTTCTACGATGAGAAAACTGGTGATATTGCATTGGAAGTTTTCGATCCAACTCCTAACGAAGCCATCGTATACTCCGTACAGGCTCAAAATGAATTCGGTCGCGCCATAGGCAACGCCAATATTTTGAGTAAAGTTGACGAGGAAAAGCCAAAGGAGCTCTTGAAGGCTCCTACAGTGACTCCCCTTAGTGCAGTTGTTGTACCCCATGGTGGCACATTGCTGTTTGAAGCCAAGTACGATGGTGTACCTAAACCAGAAATCAAATGGTACCGAAATGGTCGGATGATTGAAGTCAATGAGGATATTACCATCGAGACAACCGATACTACTACCACAATTAAAATTGTCAATATGACCCGGAAGCGTACCGGCAAATACGAAGTTGCGGCAACCAACCAGCTGGGTGAAGCTAAATCATCGGGCTCTGTGGTAGTCTCCGACCAAGCACCTAATAAAGACATTAAACCACCACGGTTTATCAAACCTCTGGAACCTAAGTTCTTCGAAGAAAATGAGGTGGCTATCATTGAGGCCGAAGTGGAATCAGAACCATTGTCATCATTCCAATGGTTCGTTAACAACGAAGTCATCACTAGCTCTCCCGAATGCCGTATAACCTCAAAGGAGAACAAGTCAACTGTGTTGATCGAAAACTTTGAAAAGAAGTTCATAGGACCATACACCTGCCGTGCCGAGAACGCTGGTGGTTCTGTCACATCTACAGCGACTGTCAAACTGCTCGAAGAAGCACCACAAGAGGAAGTCACGGAATTCGAATCGCCACGCTTCATTAAGCAACTGATCGAACGCGTCGAGGTGATGGACGGCGAACCTCTGCAGTTGACCTGTAAAGTGGTGGGCAAGCCCACACCCCGAGTGGCCTGGTACCACAACGAAGAGAAGGTGCAGGAAACTAAAGAGACCATCATAACACAAGATGCCCAAGGCACGTGCCAACTTGAGATCACCGAAGTGTTCCCCGAGAACCGCGGCACATACAAATGTGTGGCCACAAACAAAATTGGCGAGTCTGAAACAAAGACAACAGTTAATATTCAAGGTACATTTAATACTCTGGCCACAAGTACACAGAAATACAAAAACTCAAACCACAATTTGTTACACAGCACTAAACCATTTGTTAAACCAAAAACTACACTGAAAAAATGTAACTGTAGCTGCAAGCAGAATTTTCCACATAACACCAATTTTCAGAATTTTGTAAACAACCAAAGAACGAATTAAACTTATTCTTATAACTAACACTAATACGAGGTTTGCGATGCCTAATAGCATTCCAGGTCTACAACTTAGCTTACTCTGTCTGTGTCCCCCGTCTGAGCCCCTTGTCCATGTTAATAGATTGCTGAAATTTCTGTAGCATGTGTTCCTAAGTTATGACTTGCTCTATATAAGTGTAGTAGTTTTTAAATACTCTAAAGATTTTATTAATTTAATTATAATTTTCTATATCTTTTCTGTGTATTTCGTTGTATAGCATTTGAATATATCCCCGATTCTGAAATAACTGGTTCTGAAGATGATCTTCTGGAGAGGGTAAGTAGTGTCGTACTAATAAATTAATTATATATGTAATACTAAATAACATTTGGTTCGAAGCGTTGCAAAACTGACGAAGAAACTTTACAGTACTGTCGTTTCAATCAGCGTTTTTTTTTAAGAATGTGGGAAATAAGAGCTACGAAATTTTCTATAAAAATATTGATGGGATATACAGAAGATAAGAACGTTTCTCAACTGTATATATTAAGATTAAAGTGGTATAACTATGTAACAGATATAAAATATAAGTGTCATTTCATTCTATGACCTTCAGCCATATTTCAGGCAACTTTTTTTTATCATAAATTGAAACAATGACAGATCTCTTCCAGTAATCTGTATTTCCAGCATCTGTATTTAAGGATATTTCATTTAAAAAATGTTTCAGACTTCGGAATAAATGAAAATCCGAAACTGCCAGATCAGGACTATAAGATAGATGTGGCACCATGTGACATTCACCCAAGTTCCAACATTTGTTGACGAATCTGCAAATATATATCAGGCTTAACGTTGCCGTGATGGAAAATAACACCTTTGCGATTTTCCAACTCAGGTCATTTCCCTTTCACCGCTTCATGAAGCTTCATCAGTTGTTGACAACAAACTTTAGAAATTATGTTTTCCTTCCTTGAAAACAATTCAAAGTAAACCAATCTCCTAAAATTCTCTACCAAATTGACAACATAATCTTTTCTTGGCGCAATTCAGAATATGATGAAGTTTGAGGCCATTCGTTTTGCTTGTACCAGGACCTCTTTCGCTTAGTATTCTTGCAAAGAATTAATTTGTTATGCCCAGTGGCAAGCGCATTTTGATTACTTCTAACCATTAAATATCAAATGATTTTCTGCTTCGTTAGATGGATCTCATTTAGATCGTGTACAATTATATAATAGAGTTTTTGACGGTTCCAAGACGTTCAAGACCATTTTCAATTGTTATCTACGATACTTTTCGGTCGGTTCTGAAATAAAGGAGTAAAATATGGCGAAAATACTGCTTTTGTGCCTCTAAATTCACAACACATTTAAAAGTAAACTGACCACTTTAAAATGTTGTAACACATCACAAATTAAAGCTTGAAGTGTTGGCTATGTAACGTTATAGCGTACATTTTAACCAGCCGAGCAAAAGCACCATCGATGTGAAAAAGTCGAAATTACTTTCTTGTCAATCCAATACGTATGCGCTCATGATTGTATTAATGTGTCACAGATTTGTAAACATATATATTTCCGACTTAATTTATTGACTTTTTTACGTCTGCTCAAGAAATTCAGTCACTAATGAAATATACACTGAAGAGTATAATCCCAAAAAGTCGAACATGTTTAACATCTTCGTTTTGACCCAATTTAGTGTTTGTATAATCAGTGCTATTTTTGCAACGATTTTCTGTATTCCCCACCACCACAACACTTATTATGTTTTTTTCTTTTTTTTTTGATGTATCCATTGCAGTCGTCCACAATCGAAGAACAACAACCACCGAAAATAGTTAAGAAACTACCTGAAAAAATCGAACCCAAAGAGGGTGAACTAGCGAAATTGGAAGTCAAAGTTATTGGCAAACCAAAGCCAAAAGTCAAATGGCTACGCGACGACGAGGAGATATTCGCTTCCGAAGAATATCAAATCGAAAATTTCGAAGATGGCACCTCGGTGCTGGTCATCAACAATATCTATCCCGATGATGTGGGTACAATTAGCTTTGAGGCTTACAATCCATTGGGTGTAGCCGTAACTACGGCACTGTTTGCAGTCGAAGGTATTGAAATTAGTGAAATTCGAGCAATATTACTAATGACTTTAATATATGAAATAATCGTTATAAAATTTTTCGAAATAATTTATAATAATTTTTTCCGCAGCATTCCAGAAGGGAATAAGATATACTAGAAAATAAACCCTGTGTTTTCATCCTTCCCTCTGTATATAAAATCCTTTAATCCCTAATTATCTACACTTGAATTTTACACTAATTTTACAAGTTTAGGATTGACAGATACTTTTACACAAATTTATTTTTTATGTCTTTACATTATATTGTTTTTAATGTTACTCAAATTATAGGAAACTAAAAAGAATTATAATTTTCAATATTTCTTTATCAACCCACATTCAAAACTCTTAGGCATCGTTGGATCTAAGGACTACCGCAAGCCGGAATGGGTGACTCACATGGAAGAAATGCAAAGGGCTCTCAAAGGTACGTTAACTCCTTTAACTCGTGCTCCTACAAGGAGTCGCTCTAGTCAATTTGGGCTTGTTGTATGTGTATAGAACATAGAGCCCAGATCAGGCTAGAAGATAAAGTGTTTAAATGTGTTTATAAACCAATTAAATGCGATAAACAAACCCTTTTTGTGTATATGTGTTTTAAAATAAACTTAAAACTTCACTCTGTTTCTCCTTTCTGTTATTGTATCTGTTGTCTTCATATTCTATTTTTCTCTCTCTCGCTGTCATTGTTAAACCTACCGTGTGTCCTGAAAATGTGGTGTTATTTGTGAATCTTAAAACTTATCGTACATAAGAAATATGTTTTATAAATTTAACTTTAATAAAAGATCCCTGTTGTAATGCTATGGCTATTGTCTACATAAGCCCTATGCGCCCTGAAGCAGCACTACATCTCTGATAAAAGGTCTAAAGCTCTACAGCTTAAATCCGTCACCACAGCTCAGAGAGACAAAACCCTACCCTGATATATTTAAAAACTCCTGCCTCCCACCCTGAAAAAGTATACGCCATTATTTCGGTTAGAGATTAGTTTTAAAATTTATCAACATATCTCTTTTTTTCAGTCATAAATGATAAGATCCCCAAGTTTTTAATTAACCATTTACGTACTGCAACTTTTTCAAAATTTGTTACTAATATCATCCCCTATTGAAGCAGTCAAAATTAACTAATCCCACGAAGTCCGGATTGAAAATTTATCTAACTGTTAGTCTATTAACCAAAATTGTAAGCTACTAATGCTTTGAAATCCATAAAGAAATAAACATACCACGCCCATTAAAGGAGTTTTAGAACCTTCCTCTACGGCTTTCAAAGCATTCATGTTACTGTCACCAACCTAAAGCGTTTCGCTCCAAAGCTTTTTATGTTCCGTTTTCATATTTCTCAGACAATTTATTGTAAACAGACAAACTACGATTCATCTTTTAGTACTACATACAATCAGAATGCAATGGGGAACGAAAGTGGGAAAGAAATGGAATTCAGAGAATATAAGACGAATAAAATTTAATTTACTAGAAATTAATTGTCATAAATCTCTCTTATCAAATACGAAATCACTTTGAATTACATTTTTCGCAATACAGTTCGGGATTATTATTCTATTATTAATTATTTTCAGTCGATTTTTGGCGGATATCTGTCAAAAAAAATATTCAGATCATTATCTAAATTTTTTCACAGAATCTTTTAATTGCACATTAATGTTAAGACCACATATTGTTACATGTAATTGAGAAGGCACAAGTATAGAGGACATCCCAGAGAATGAATACATCCCTCTGAAATCCGACATGTATCTTGTGTCTTTAAGAGGGACTCGGATAGATATTCTTCTAGAATATAAAATAGAAATTGCTTGCGGTTTTCTTTCTCCTTTCCACAAAGAAGTTGTACCAAGGGTCCCTCCAAAAGATCCGTTGTGAATCTTTTTTCGCATTTTTAGGAAACCTTTATTTAAATATGTTTATGCCAACACTCATGTGCACATCTTATCCCCCGTCTTTTAAGAATTTTCAAGCAGGTTCTATCTTAAAAGGTAACGTGCAGATTGCTTCTGTACTTGCATCTTGCCTTCGCAAAGGAAGGCGTGCCACGAGTCCTTCTTATTTCCTCATTAAAGGTCCAATACACATCAAGTCTGGATTTCATGTGACTCTTAGAGCAAGTCCCGTTTTATTTTTCCCTATACTTTGGGGTTGTCCATTATTTTGCCCTTCCATTTGTTCCCATTTTCATATTCCTCGTTGTCTCTCTCTTCCTCTCTTTATAAACCGATTTATTTACAACACAATATCTCGAAACGCCACATGTAAGTACGTCTTTTTACATTTTATTCCCTGACATGACTAATTCGTATTCCGTAGAATATTATCGCTGCCTAAAGTTGTGTAGAAAAGTAGCTATAATAATGTCTTATTATTTACTCTTTCTTTTCATTTTGCTTCAAAATTTACGCTGCTTGTAGCCGCTAAATGTTCGCCATCTGTAGTCAATGAAATGCACGATGTTCGTGCTGCCACAGGAGAAAAAGCTAAGTTCAAGGTACAATTTGCAGGCAATCCGAAACCAGGTATAGTTTCTCTCCAATCAAATCAAATTCTTGCTTAGGGTTTTCAACGAAATTTGCACGAGTATGAGATAAACTTACACGAACACGCTTTTGGTTCTTATAGATGTACAATGGTATTATAACAATGTACAACTTAGGGAATCGGACAAGTACAATATCGTCGTTGAGGAATCAGAGGCTACTTTAGAAATTCTGAATGTGACTTATGATGACATAGGATTCTACACGTGTAAGCTGATCAATGAAATAGGCATGACCATGACCAGGGCCAAGTTCGACATCTCAACGACATCCACAAATATCGTGGAGACCATGACCACTGGACGCAAGGTCAAAGGTAAAAAGAAGGTGGTGAAGAAAGTTGCACCTGTCATAATTCCAACCGCCTATACGTCATCCAGTGACGAAGCTCAGGAAACTCCAAGCGTAACCGTGGAATATCAGCCGGCGGTCGAAGTGCAGACCACCATGGAGGTGATTAAGGTGCGAGAACCCGTCTCTATGGTTTTGGTAGAACAAAGTGGTGTTTCCGAGGTAATGGAGGTGAAAGACCGCAAGGTGGCCGATGAGGAAATGCAGCAAATCATTGAAGAAACGGTTACTACCACTTCCACCACAAGCACATCTGTGGAAGTAACGGAAACCGTGAAATCCATTCGCTCCAAAATTAGCCAAAAATCGATAACAATTGAGGATATGATTGAAATTCGACAGCACCATGAAGTCAACACACTGCTGGAAATCATTAATGCCGCTTCTTTTGGCAGCATCGGCGAATCCGCCCTTCGAGACTTGGCCTCCATAGGTCTGCTCGTGCGACACGGCTGTACGATAGTGGAAATCATCTACATGTATGAGCAGAATATATTTATAGCTCTGCAAAAGCCCGAAGCTCAATCAGCCTTGGTGCAATTGGTCGAGCGCGAGGGTCACGAGGAATTAATCGCAAAGATATTTAGCGAATCATCAATGGAAGACGAAACGATACTGGCAGCCACTGTAGGTTTTAAGGCGTTCATACGTATGATTGAGACTTGCGAGATAACCATAGAGACGGTCATAAGAAAGTTTGTGCGGGAGGATTTCATAACGCAGAATTGGAAAATTGCCGGAAAAGAGGTTTGGCGTTGACGTTTTGTTGATGTGTTCTTTTTGTTTTTTTTTTTTAAGTTACAGTTGAAAAGTTTATTGACTATTTATTCAGCCTAAGTTTTTTTTAACAATGGATTATAAAGTTATAGGGCTAAATAAGAACAGTGAATAACGATGTTTAGGACATCCATAAAATCATACAGAGGAGCAAATCTTTGAGGTTGTGAGCCGACAGTTTTTTTACAATATTGTTATTGAACTTAATATTCATAACAAAGAAAGCATTTGTTTTGCTAATCGCATTTCCATACGCTATCCGCAATTGAAATCATGGTAACGTGATTAACCATCTCGAATTCTTTCTATGGCCGATTAGTCAAAATAACATCGCGAACTTTTTGATATCGGACGTACTATCAACTTAATGTCCAGAACGATATGCATCATTAGTGTACGAGAATAGTTCACATTCCAAAAGCTGGTGCAGACGCTGGTGGTGTATCTTTAGTGTGTCGACGTTTGAAAATTGCGGAAAACGCATTTTTCCATTTTGCAAACAATACAAAAATATAATAAAATAACGTGACATTACAAACCGAGCATCCTTTAGCAAATTATGTGAAATACTGCCTAGAAATACTCATATCTAGAAGAAATAGGGCGTCATTAAAATTATATTTGTATTTATAGGTAGTACTTTAAGAAATAGAAAAAGGGAAAAAATCGAATTTACCAGATAATATTTATTATTGTATAAATAAAATCATTATTTGTAATAATTTTTTTAAAGATTATTTCTTCTAAATTTTGGCCATAACTACATCTGACATAATCTGTTATGATGTTCCATTTTTCGATGAAGCTTACGAGAATTTCGAGTGACACGAGTAGCGTTGACCTCAAATTCCACAATCTTAGCCTGCTTATCCAAGTATAGACTTTGGACTTAAGGTATCCCCCAACATAAACGTCTAGATGTTTTACATCACATGATGTGGATGGCCAATGCAACATTGTTCTATGTGTAACATGTAGTGCTGTCTTGTTGAAACCAAAAGTCGTTGAGATCAAGATGGGGCCCATCTCAACGACCAAAATCTTCCCATGTTGAAAAGTCAAAAAACATCATGGGAATCTTAGCTATGAACTATCATAAAATTTCTACTGAATGTCTATCCGTTCGGCAATGGCCCCTATATAAGTCTTATGATGGCTATTAAGCTTCGGTTGTGGAAGAAATCTCAAATGAATCTACAATTAATGTACGGCATTAATTCAACAAATTTGACTTACTTTTGGGATAGAAATAGCTCTATAGCAAGGGCAAGGCAAATAATATTCCAATAAATAGAAAATATGCGAGTAGGAAATAGACAGCAACATGTAAGGTATCAAATTTAATATCTGGAATTTGAAGACTGCAAACGTAGGAAATAGACAATAAAAAGTAAGATATCAAATTTAATTTCTTTAACCTGGAATTTTAAATGTCAAAATTGATGAGTTTTATAAACTTCGCAAAAGAAAATCGACAAGACATCTACTGATTATCTACTGATAGAATTTCATTGAATTAGATTGAACCGATAATCTAAAAAACTATTCTATAAGAGGAGAGATTTTTTTGCATATTTTTTTCTGTCAAAGAAAAGCTATAGGAAATCGAAAAATAGGAAATAAAATATTGAAAATATTGAAATTCTGCAAAAATTACAATAATATCGACTATTACGGGTCCTATTTTCTTCCATATGAGAGTAAATTTCAAGATGTTGTCAACAGCTTGCTATTGTACAGTACCAAATCGCGAGGGAATAAGTTTGCTTGTTAGAGAGCTACATAAGGTTTTAGTAACGGTGAAACAAACTTACCGCAACAACTTTAGCGATTTCTGTAAAGATAAAGATAAAAACAGAAAACGTTAGTATTTCTTGTGTTATATTAGTTGATTGATTGTTCTTAGTGTTATATTTGCTATTCAAATGTTATTGCGTTCTGTTCTCTTTGTCGTCATAAGCAATGCATTTATAATGAAATTTAAATTATTTTCATGGCAAAATCAAAATTTATATAGAGGACCGTTGAAACAACCCATGTCTTTGAAAGTCACGAGGCTGTCACTCATATAAAAATTGGTAAGCATATAGCTTTCTGGCATTTGATCGTAGTTTCAAACCATGCAATATTTAGCTACCACATTACGCTCGCTAATACCGTCTAATGTATGTTGTTTTTCTTTTTTTTTTTTAAATAAATATGATTGATAAATATATATTAAAATGTCAACCAAAAACAAAAACTGCTTTCAATACTGCTTCAATATGGCTGCTTTTTGAATGAATTAACCCATAACCTATGAATCGATCCATCAATGCCAACCGCAAATATTCATAACAGAGGAAACAATCGTCGAGGAGCGTACCATAATCGTCGATGAAGGTTTGCAAATAGAAGATTCTGAACCACTGTAAAATTAAACAAAATGAAAAACCCAACAACACCTGAAAACCTTTAACTTTAAATAATAATAATATTAATAATAAATAATCTAAATCACAAACAATTCTATGAAAAACAAAACAACAATCTTTGTGTAAACTTTTAAAACCAAAATCCTTTACATTTCGTACAGAAACATTTTCCAAAAAAAAAAAAACGAAAAATATTTGGTTACATTTATACTCGCTATAATAAAACACTAATTTTGTAAAACTTAAATTTAATAATGTATTAATTAAACCTATCCCTCCAATGGCATAGTTAAAATTATAATTTTCTGTGTAATACAACTATTTTAACTACTTCCAGATCAGTGTTCGATCTTCCTAACATTGACCGATTGATCGATTTCCAACTGCCGAACTTTACTAACAACTTAATTTAACTATTTTACAATATTTCGATTTACTTTAAGCTGCCAGAGTTTAACTGCTTCATCGCTTACATATTCTGTTGTCATATAAGCTTTACTATTCATCCCGAATTCCATCAGTTTGCTCAATTATCAACGCTCAAATCTATATACTCCAACACTTATGAGACATTCTAACACAATTTCTTTAACAATTTACACTGAAAACAAAAACAAACCAACACGAAACATAAGTTAAAAACTGCCAACAAAAAAAGCTCGTGCTCCGCTGTAAATAGCTCTTAATTTTGAATATATGGAACTAATAGTGCGAGACATAGTGAATCAAACAATCCAAGAAAGAGGTAAGTTAATACATTTATTGGAATATTGAGGAGAAAGCTATTGCAAGAATATTTTATTTAAATTTGAAATTAAAAGCGAAACACTTGGAAACTCAGCATGTTTCCGTTTGCAGGTCCGAGCTCACACGAAGCCAATTTAGTAAGCCTCTACTTTTGTCGGAATTTCTCGGAATAAGGGTTGAAATAACTTCTTCTTCCAATTAATTTCTAATTAATAATTTCTTCTCCAACTTAAGACCATCTTTCCTCAAGTAGATGTTACCAAGGTAGTTACTTTCAACACTGCCGGCTATTGTCAATGATAACACAGTTTCAATTCGAATACTTTGCTTCAAGATGGCATCCCTTAGAACTGCTGTGTATTAGAGTGTGTCTAATTGTTGTACATGCAAATGTAGTCTAAATCTCGATATGTTCAGCTTTCTTTAAATATCTACCACTTCCGTAGTAGCTGACAACACCATAGAGCGTTAAATACCGTCAGCTCTCGTTAAATGTCTGTCACCTTGACAGTTGCTAACAATACCTCCTAGCGCTAAATAGACCTGATACCATAATTTAACTTTAAGAAGCCGTAACCTTTCTATTTGTCGGTAATACTGCCAAATGTCTTCAAATATACATTAAAATTTTATTTGCATTTGATTTTGTGAGTCCATGAAAAGTTTTTCACTCCTACCCTCCAAAGGGAATATAATGGGAATTTGTTGTTTTCCCTGCATATTATTAATGGCCATAAAAGAACCAACGGTTTTTAATTTGCCTCGGCTCAGATCGGTGTCTGTTAAAAAAAAACTTTGTTGTTGTCGTCAACAGCCGGTCTTAATCTCGAGTGGCCTGCTTATGGCCCCAGAGTAAGGTTTGCCGAGGGAACTATAATAACATGGATTTATTTTATCATATCTTTTGTTAAGTTCAGAACAGAGTATAGAATCTTGCAACAGGAAGGTTTAAGTAATTAGTTTACATACCAGTATCAGGCCTGATCTGATCGTTCAAAATGGGTTCTTGCATGTTATGCGCGATTGATTATATTAAATTTCCCGTGAGTACTTTAGCTGATCTATGGTTATTATATATATTTACCACATCTGACGCAGAACATATGACATACCGCTAAGTCGTCAAAAACAAGTTTTAGGTCAGCACGCCCATGCCAACCTTGTTCATATTAGCCCAGAACAATCCTCAGAATCTTGTTTGCTGTGGGTTATAGCACGTACCTACATATATGCCTCAAGAAATTACTTTTCTTTCTTATAACACTAAATATGCATTATGAAACATAGTCCCAGGTTAGAGATGCGATAAAATCGTATCTCTTTTTAAGCGACATTTGCCTCGATAGTTTGAGGCATTAAATTTTAGAATACTCTCAAAGGTTCCTTTGAAATCGGCATTAATTACAAGTTTCCCTTCAGTTAAACTATACACCGAAATGCGTATTAATAAGTTCATATAACAATATAAAGCCTCAACCCAATTTTATGGAATCTTGAATAGTTCGGTGGAAATAATGACAGTATAGTGATTAGTGTGCAGCCATATTGCGTTGACAGAAAGGCTAACGCTAGGTAGGCTTTGCCATTTTGTGTTTTGTACTGCTTGCAATAGTTTTCATACACATATATAGTATATATGGAACGACTAGAAATGAACTGCAAAAAATACATAATTCCAAAAGATTGTGAAAATGTTTGTCTGTTTCCAATAAGTTTCTTCCTCTCTCCCGCTCTCTCTCACCCACTCACCTTCTCTCTCTCTCCCTTCATCTTCATCTCTCTTCACAATACACTAATTAAACTAATATTTCGCCAAATGGCCCAGCAACCCTTTGTTTTAAGAATAATCAAAGAAAAAAACAGAATATCGAAATCTGTTAATTTCATATTTTTGTTTGCGTCATGAAATTCTGTTACCCAGCGTTTTTCAGAACTAAAATTATAAATCAATTAATATATTTAATTTTAATACTTACAATACCGCTATGTCACTGTACAGTACTAAAATCTTAGAAGAGTGAGAATGAACCCCAATCACACAAATAATCAGTTAACTAAATTAAATCAGTTAGAAGTATACAACAAAATGTTTGGCATATCAGAAAACTTAGTTTTATTTACTTACAAATCACAATTCACAGAAACAACATTAGTGGAACAACAACTACAACAAGAACAACAACAATTATTACAAAAAGTTTATCAACAAGAACAAGTTCAAGAACAAATACAACATGAACAACAACATATAGAATACATACAGGAGACAGAACAGAAGCTTTCCATGAAAATGGACAAGGAAACGAAAAAGCAGAAAAAACAGAAACTCGTACAGGAACAGGAAGCTTTACTTGAAAAGCAAGTCATTGAGACATCAACTAAGCAATTATTTGAAGAATACGTGACTGATATTGTGACGCCCCCATACGAAACTCTACAGTTACAGTCTGTTCCTAAAGAGTCAGTCCAAACAATAGGCTTTGTTGAGTTGCCATTAGTGGCACCGACTAATATTCCGAAGTCTCGTACGGCTCAAACTACTGTGATATTACGGCAACAAGTGGCAGTTCAGGAACAATATCAAACTTTGGAGCAAGAGCAACCAGTTAAGATGGTCAGACAGCGTGAGGAACAGGTGAGCGCATCTGTGGAGGCAATGGAATTGAAAGCACCCAATATAGACGAACTTTATACCGAGCAATTACCGGTCATTATGGCCCCACTAAAAGCTACAGAAGCTAAAGCTAAACCTAGGCACGACTTTATGGAGCATAAGTCATTGACAGTCGAAAAGCCTCTTGTTGAGGAGAGCGCAAAAGATGATTTGCAACCCATTGCAACAAAGCAACACGCCAAACCCCATATAGAGCCTTTGCAGGCTTCACAGCAGCACCAGATAACAGTTACAGAATCTACGAAAAAAATCGGCGAGGATAAGCCAGTAGTTATTACTGGTCAAATCAAACAGGATTTAGTGCCCCAGGCAGGTCTCATAGTCGAAGAAGTGATAAGTGCAGAATCCACAGGAAAGCAGGTACCTCTAAACAAGGCCAAGTCAATTGATATGGCACATACTATGGCTGTTGCTGACTCATCGCTGGAAGTAGAAGAAGTGGCTGTACATGACACCACCGGGGAGCTAATAACCACTAAAATACAGGCCACTGAGGAATCTCATACCTCGTTTGTAGAACACAAATCGTACGTATCCGCACAACCCTTCGCAAGTGAAACGGAAACTGAAATTATACAGGACCATAAACCCACTGCAATGAAGGCTTTCAAAACGGTGAAGGAAATTTCAAATACCTTGGAGGTAACTGAAAATAAACCGCTGGAAACTATAATGGAAGTTCCCGCCGAGAAAACAGAAAATGCGTATAAAGCCGTTGACAAACTCATACTTTCAGAAGCTGTACATGCTTCGCAGCCTGATTTACAGAGTCCTCTGGAAGAGTTCAAACCCCTTTGCAAAGATACAGAAAACCTAGCATCGGTGAAGCTCTCAGAAATGTCACATTTGTCGGGCTTTATTGAATTCGTTAATGAAGTAAAACCCGAACAATTTCAGGCACCAGAACCAGTGAAAACAAAGGCCCAGGTTCAAGGTGAAGTACCTCACCTAACCGCAAATGAAGTGCTCACAACCATAACGTCCGAATCGGCGGATGACCTAAATATACTGCAAAATGAAGCCACCCACACAGTTAAGAGCTCTTTGACAAATGGTAACATTTTGACAGAAACTCGACAAGATACTGCATTGGAATCTTTGACAGATAAAGAATTTAGGCTACCATTATTGCAATACGGTAAACCTAACATTGATGTTTCAAATGCAGTGGCTGACATTAGCTTGGTTGAAATCCAAGAGAAAGAATCTGCCTTTTCAACATTGACACCAGAAACATCAGCCAGTGTTCAACCAGAGTTTGTTGAAAATCCAAACGTAGTTTCTGTATTGTGTCAACAACCCATAGAAAGGGAGGACACTTTACTGTCTTTGGAACAACCCTATCTACAAACTGCCGAAGAAAAAACAATGCTGCAAGAAATGAAAGCACCAAACATTGAAATTGTTCAAACAGAATCAACTAGCACTCCCTTAGGTTTAAAGCAACCAAAACTAGTGCAAGCCAGCCCCAATGTGGATGCCAAACGTGCTGGTCTGACGTTTACTCAAGCTCTCATGGAAACCGGTGATATCCTGCCAGATAAGGAAAATTTTGGAGAAATTAACATTACACCGATATTTAGCCAAGCGACAACAAGCTTGAATATATACGAAGTGAACATTCAAGAAGGCATGGAAGAACGTCCAGCAATGGAAATTCCCACATCGCACCAAGCGTTGGTTCACCGAGATAGGCAAAGTTTAAAATATTTGCAAACTTCCGAGGTAGTTGTCCTAGAATCTTCCCAAGAAAAAGATGTTAAATTCCAACCAGAAAACCCGAACCGAACCGTTGTACCACAACACGCACCTGAGACGTATACCATGACCACACTTGATGCTGCCATGAATTTAGGTACTTTGAAACAGCCAGGGTTGCAGAAAACTCAATTTGATATTGATGTTATCCAACCTATAGAATCAATGATAATTCAAACTCACCATAAGGAATCCATATTGGATGTTCCGGATCAGCCCACTAGCAAAGTAGCACTAGCGTCAACCACTGATTTGTTAGGTATAGCTCAATCTTTCACGGAGCAGCCAATGGAACATCTAGCAGATATTGCACACCAGGATGTAAGCCATCAGCATGCACACTGCAGCCATGAACAATGCATAACTTCGGCTATAAATATTCAGACAGAGGGCATGCACTCCGTGGACGCGCTACATGCATCCGCTTTGGATACTAGAAATCATGCAAATATTTCCGTGGTTGAAAATGTTTCTGCAGTAGATATTTTAGAAGTCAACGCCTCAGAAAATGAAACAGCTGTAGATGCGTTTAATACTCCCCTGAAAAGTGTAACACAAGCGACTATGACTTCAGAACTACACAAAGCACCTGTCGTCCAAAATGAGGTTTCGTTTGAGGCTTCAGGTAAATTCTTTGGTACACCCTCCATGGAAACAAAAGGAAAACTTTTAGATGTTACAAGCCATCGCCATGTCTCTATTAGTTCCACCAATATATACGAAAGTGCAAAGGCCCTGGAAGCTACAGAAACGCTAAAACTACAACAGCCACAAAAAGAGTTGAATACTCAATCTCAATTAGCTGTAATACAACGCGAAGATATCTTGGAATCCTCACAAGAATTTGCGCCAAAGCATGTGGAAGAGATCTCAGCTTTTTCGACGACGCACCATGCCGCTTTAAAGGTTCCTCTAAAAGAGATTGTACATAGTGAAGATTCTACCGCAGAATTGGGCGAATATAGGTCGCCCACATCACAAGCCAAGTTAAGACACGATACTTTGTTAGAAACAGTGACATTGGAACCACTTGCCTTCGAAGAAATAAGTTCAAAGGAATTGGCTCCCTTACTAAACGAGGAAATTCTAAAAGAAACGTTACACGAATCGTCAAATTTTGCCATTGTTGAAAGTTCAGCTTTAATCATAGAGCAGGAACAAACACTAGGAGTGCCTATAGAAAGTGGAAAAAATGCTCAGACCTCATTAACTCATAAACATAATGCACCATTAACATTTAAAACGGAACTATTAGAGCACACGGATATTCTGCAGGACTTCCCAACGAACAGGCACAAGGCCAAGAGAACCTCCGCTCTTCAGGCTTTGATAGTTAGCACCACGGATAAATCACAAATTCTGGATAATATAGCAGAGACAGCAGATAAACAACTGCCCCATCAGTCGAAAGCGGAGATAGGTTACGTCGTAAACCGAAGTATATTAATGGCAAATCAAGAAGCAACTGAACTGGAGGGTGTCCTACAACTTGCTAAAATGTTGCCAAAGGAAACTTCCCATGTATTTTCCCCTCAACAACTTGCGTTGCCGGTGATAGAACAAGTTCTTTTGCAAGAAAGTACAAACGAAGCATCCAAAGTAAAAGAAACCACGGCCAGAGCGTCAGCAAGCATAGATGCTGTTCGACGGGAATGCAATGTCGCGGAGGTATATCCATTGGAAGAATCCAGTAAATTTGACGTCGCTCCCAAAGCTTCCGTTCAAGCTAACCTTACCATGGATGAGAACTTCAAGCCATTACAAGTTCAAACTCAGCATGACGCACTACTGAAGGAATCGGTCATGGAATTGTTTGAACCGAAAAAAGACATCGCTAAAACCTTCATTGAGGGAATGCTAAGAGAAACCCACGTGTCTAAACCCGTAGCCTATGAAGAAACACCAAATCTCCAACTTGTTGTGCCGTCACTCATTGAAGCCAAATTTCAGAACGATGGCATCTTAAACCAAGCACATTTTCAGCAAATTGAAACCACACTGCAAAAAGAAGTAGAACTGCCCGCACTCTCTGGAGACAAAATATATGCCAAGCCTGCTCTAGGCGATACTCATCAAGAAGTGATAGTGAGTGAAGTTACAACAGAGGAAAGTACTGAGAAGTTCGAGATTTGGGCCCCCCAGGAACATTTAGTAATTTCCAATATCAATGATATCCCTTCAAAGGTACAAACTATAACTTCAACGGCAGTGTTCGAAAAGGAGACGAATATTTTATCACAGATTCCTAAGTCGGAACGCATTGGTGAATATTTAACAAATGACCAACACAGTGAGAAAACTGTTACCGAAGTCGTGACTTACGAAGGTGCGGCGCCTTTAACGCAGCAAGCGGATATTGAATCGCATATTGCTCGTATATCGTTAACTGTTTCAACAGACCAAATCAAAGAAATAAGAGACGAACTCGTATTTACGAAAGAGTCGGATGCAAACCTTCTGATAGCAAACCCGGAGAGTGCATCTATTAAAAGAGAAAGTGTAAAAGCATTGTTAACAGAGGAAAATTTAGGAGTTACTAGCATAACTGGAACTTATGAACAGATCAAGAGAACCGAAGCCCATGCCAATATTATTGAAGATACGCCAAAGCTGCAAGCTCAGACAGTGGAATCCGTTATTATATTTGAAGACACCACTAATTTAGAAACGCAATACGATAACATGCAACAACTCAAATCCATTGCAGACAATAGAGAATCAAAAACGGCACAAACCTCTACCGTTCAAATATACGAAACTACCGGTGAAGACGGTGGGGAATTCAAACCTTTCGTGAAAGACACTAAACCATCGATTGCGCTCCCTAGATTTAAGGCTTCGGTAACTGAGGAAATAGCACCCAATTCTAGTATGGGGGCTCTAGATATAGCAGAAGCAAAGACTCACGCTTCATGTATTCAATCACAAGAACACCAAGAGAAATTGACAGTCAGCACAATTACACCATATGAAACTTTAAAATCTCTGACATCAACAGACGATATACACCATAAAGTTAAGGTAGTCATTTCCGAAACCACTGGCCAACTAGTAACATCGATCACCGCAGACAAACAGCCTTCTAGTCTAGTCAAAGACCAGGATCTAAAGAAGCCACAGTTGCAAAAGCCGCTTACAGAAATGCAAACACAAAGTATGTATATAGATAAAACTCAAGTTGTTCCCTCGGAAAGCGCTCAGAAGCTGCATACAACTAATACCGAGATACCTCTTAAAGCCAAGACATCATACACCCCCAACCATACATATAGCACTAGCGTTGTAGACATATACGAGCACACAGACTCAATAACTATGCCTCAACCACTACACAGCAACTCCATACCCAATATAGCACTTAACGAACTCCATACAGCCCTGCGCACTACACACCTATCAGCAGAAATGCTGTCAAACATAGACGATCAAATACAATTTTCCACCCATACAGCTCACGCCCGAGTTGAACCAAACCTTGCTCATGAATATGCATCCCAATTAATATTGGACACAGAGTTTCATATACCAGATTTCATGCACATGGAGGGCAAAGACGTCTTCCATACAACACAGACAAAATACCAAAAACAGTCCGCTACAATGAACACTGAACAAAGCAAGATATCACCAGATTCTCCTCACATGAAAGAAGAACACGTCATAAAAAACTGTGTTAATATTGATGACTTTTCAGAGTACCCTACAGCTAAAACAATTGTACTCATATCTCACCCAATTACAGAAATCACAGAGTCACACGACGACGTAGATTCATCGGTCAAACTAAACACACATACGGTAACCCATATATCTGGTAAGTACATATATGTACAAGCAGGGTGTAATACATGGCGTAATACTTTTCAAGACCCCATTCGAAACAACGAACAAAAAACACATAATACACAACACCTAATTAATAAAGCGCAAGCAAAATTTAACCAAACTAACATACAACCTAACATTCTATTACACAGATATCACACAAACATCTCACACACCAGAACACACAGAAACACAAGCAAGCTTACAACATATCACAGAAATACCAGAGGAAGTTCGTGAAATAGAATTCATTGCTGAAGACGACAAGCCTAACCAGAAGAAGATACGCACACGCGTCGTCAAAATGGTCAAAGGTGACAATCAGGAAGTTACTAAAACAGAGACCATCGAAGAAGATGGCAAGCAACCAGAAACTACTGTCACTGTCCACGAGGCACCGATTGATAAACAACACCTGATACAGGAATTGCCTGAAGAAGTAAAAGTAATCGAAACAGTATCTGAAGATGGTACACCAAAGAAAAAGAAAATACGTACACGTGTCATCAAGAAGGCCAAGGGTGACAAACAAGAAGTCACTAAGATTGAGACCGTCGAAGAAGATGACAAACAACCAGAAACAACAGTCACAGTGGAAGAAAAGTCACTCGACGAATACCCCCAAGTTGAAGAACTTCCTGAAGAAGTCAAGGTCGTAGAGACCGTTTCTGAAGATGGCAAACCAAAGAAAAAGACACTACGCACACGTGTTATCAAGAAGGTTAAGGGTGACAAACAAGAAGTCACTAAGATTGAAACAATTGAAGAAGATGACAAACAACCAGAAACAACAGTTACAGTGGCAGAAACACACCTCGAAGAATATCCCCAACTTGAAGAACTACCCGAAGAAATTAAGATCGTAGAGTCGGTGTCTGACGATGGTAAACCAAAGAAAAAGAAGATACGCACACGTCTCATCAAGAAGGTCAGGGGAGACAAACAAGAAGTTACTAAGATTGAAACCGTAGAGGAAGATGATAAACAACCCGAAACAACAGTCACTGTGGAAGAAACACCAGTTAAAGAATGCCCTCAAATTAAAGAACTTCCAGAAGAAATTAAGGTTATAGAGTCTATCTCTGAAGATGGTAAACCAACGACGAAAAAGGTTCGTACACGTGTCATCAAGAAGTTCAAAGGTGACAAACAAGAAGTCACTAAGATTCAAACCGTCGAGGAAGATGACAAACAACCGGAGACAACAGTCACTGTGGAGGAAACACCACTCGAAGAACACTCTCGCGTTGAAGAACTTCCTGAAGAAGTTAAGGTT
>JAHXMU010024420.1:0-21079 GCA_019455685.1 Philornis downsi
AACCTGACTGATTATTCAATTTTAAACCATCAGTGTAGAAGCCGACATACAGTCTTGTACCAGAAGTTCTACATATCCACATATCTCTATCTGTTATAAATATATGGTATTTCTTGTCAGCCAGAGTGTAGCCTATGGTGCTTATTATGTCAGGCACCATGTTAAGGATTACACTGTGACCGTAACCACTGTGGCAAATCTGCTAAAGTCCGACGACCCTAATTTATCCCTGATACGTCTCTTTGTAAGAAGATCGTACATTAGCTCCCAAATATAAACGTATTCTTTCAGGTTTGATAGTGCTGTAATTATCGTATCGTGAAAAACGTTATTCAGTTCCCCTTCTTTATCTAGAAAGGCTACCAAAGTATACTCCTTGACGTTGGTTGAACCTTCGATGAATCCGACCAAGTCGTACAGGGCAGTCTCAGTGGACTTACCCTTGCAGTAAGCATATTGTCTAGCCGATATCCACTTCCAGTCTATGTTTGTTCTAAGTTAGCTGTCAATGAGTCTCTTCAGTGTTTTGACAAGAAACGATGACTGGCTGGTAGGTCTAAAATCTTTTGGTCCCGTATGGGAGAATACCTCCCGACTCTGAGAATAAAGACCACCTTGTTCTTCCTCCACATAGCAGGGACATAGGTTAATTCAATACAGCAGATATAGAACTCCTCAGGCCTTGGAAGCAGCGTATCGGCCACCACTTTTAGTTTACCGGGTGAAATAATGCCCAGTCCGGATGACTTGAAGGGTTCAATGCTTTTAGTTGTCTACGTTATTTTGGGTTTGGTTACGATTACCCTGGCAACAGCCAACGGTTGATTTGACCCAGTGTTGTCCGCGACAGTTCCATTTCAGGAATTACTTGGAAAATGGATATCCAAAAACAACATCAGTGATTCTTCACTGGATATTGTCCAATCACCCCGCGATTTCTTGAAATAAACTACCGTGAATGGTGTAGAGGCCAGTATGTTCTTTAGCCTTGCGGCTTCGGAAGTGTATTTAATTTTGTTGCAGAATTCACTCCAGGCCTTTCTCTGATCCTTCCTCAGTACACTCTTATATTCTTTAAGTTCATCTTTTCGGTTGTTAAACGATCCATATTTGTAAATGGGAAACTTTTCACTAAATGAATAACACTTCGAATGACAAGTATTAACCAATTGATAGCCTTGCCAGACCGGCGGTTTTAAAACCACTGAATGGATAACCCTGTATTAGGTTGAATCTAGTTTCAGACAGTTTCGTAAGGATTTAGTTACATCCAGCCAAACAGACGAACATCATCCAATAGGTTTAAAATGTCAAGAAATAAACTTGACCAAAAAAAGGTCCTTATTATTATAAAAGTTTCGTTGTGTGGTACCAAACGATATGTGCCTCCACTCATTCAGATGCAACAATAAAAACACATAACCTTGCTTTGCATGATTGGGATATGGAGATGCTTCTCACATTTAGTGAGGTTCTATTATTAGGTCTATTTATTGAAAAGGGTCCTTTGATTAATGGCGGTTTTGAACGTCAATTTAGAGCTAAAGTTCGTTATCATTTGTATGGTAGTCGCTTGCACTAACTTTCACACTACGGTTAGCTTCGAAATCACCTCATATTTTGTAAAATAATTAAGTGCCCCAGTTTAAAAAAAGAACAACTGTTTATTCAAACTTGAAGAAAAAATTGGAAAATAGACTTATGTAGGACAAATTTTCCACAGAAATATGTCACAAAACCGCAGGGGCGATTTCCAATTGTAACAATAAGCCAAAATAATTGAATTTTAAACAAACCTATTAAAATCGATACGAAATGGAGAACTTATTCTGTAGTATATCACAGACGAGTAAATTATCTGAAGTCGGTTGGGATTCTTTTTTTTGTTTTTGTTTTAACCGGGGAAATAAAGTATGAGTGAGAAATGAGGTGAAACTTTACATTTTCAACTACTCGTATATGAAAATCAAAATGAAGAAAAGTTTATTTTTGTGACCCTCGTCTCTTTCTGAAAGGAACTTTGATAAACTCAATCAATATTGATAAAGGAAAATGAAATTGTAGTACACAATAATAACGGTTAAATGTTTACAAAATATCCTGATCTTTTTTCCTGGAAAAGGAAATACCTTTTTGTCGGTAGGAGGTTCTCTTATTGACTAAAACTTTAAAACTTATTGCTTTAAAACTTTATGAAGGTTTGACTTGAATTGTCAATCTTTTTATAAATGTTTGCAATTTGTGAAAACCAATGCTTTACTCAAAATTTAATTTCTTTTAGTACAGGGCGGGCCATAAGGGAGTTGGCGGTTTAAATATTCAATTTCTCGGTAACGCGCGGCGCGGGGTGGCAGGGGGATATGTTGTTCGCTGCGCCGCTTCCTAGAAATTTAGTCGCCATGGAGCCGTACACCAAACCCAGCCAAGCCAAGCCAAGAGTGTCAAGCAGCCGAGGGAAGCCATTTGGACAACATTATTTTTAAGTCTGAAAAATTCCCATGCTTCTACTTTATATTTTTTTTAAATTTCGTAGCTTTTTTTTAATTGAATATTTAAACCGCCAACACCCTTATGGTCTACCCTGTATCTTCCACAAATATTACTAAATTTCGTTTAAAATACAACTGCGGTTTATTTCATCTTAAGTAGCTGATGAAATTCTAAAACAATTTGTGTTTTTAACTGGCAATTAGAAAGAAACTACAACTTTTAGGATTTAACTTAAACGAAAATGTTATACCAACGAAAACGTTCTTGAGACATCCTTAACCGAATTTCACAATGGTAGACAACATTTCATGTTTTGTTCATCTCTTTCCCACACAAGGCATTGCACATAATGACCTTTCGTTTCTAGTGCAAGTCCAAGCACTAGATTGATCAATTTGTACAGGGGGTACCGAAATAGGTATGATACTGCCGTTAATTTTCATTTTTAGATCAAAGTTTATCAAACGCATGGATTGTATTAAATTTGTATCAAATTTGGTTGAAAGGGCGGCGTTACCTTGGACATTTTTCTTACATTATGCCACACTCGTATACTGTAAAGCAATACAATGAACAAAAATTTATGTTGAAGCAATTTATATGCGAGGTACGAGAAGAGTCAAGAGCAAGCGGGCCAATTTCATTCTCGAACACTACCTTAGCGAATCCCTAACATGCACCAAATGTTACCGGATTTAGTGTAGGAGTGTAATAGATATGAACCTAAATTCAAGTCGCTGTAGTCTGCGTATTAAAAGTTACAAAGATACAATTGAATTTCTGAAAATCGAAAAATTTATGTAGGAGGTACAAAAAATGCAACGATTAGCTGGTCGATTTTCTTCAATTTTAAAGCGCAAAATGTTGAATGGAAATGCAGGACGCTGCAGTCTACATAATAAGAGTTACAAAGAAAATTATAATTATAATACAATTATATATTATAATTTCGGAAATCAACAAATTTGTATGGGAGGTTTTACTTTACTTCAACTTGAAATATAAACGGTAATTCAGGATGCTGCTGTCATGATACGGGAAGGGGCAGGCTAATATATAGTCCATTTATAATCCCTGGCTAATATGCTTAGGCCAAATAAAGCGCCGAATGTCGACTCAATTACACCGAAAATGCTCTTAGAATTGTTAAGAGTTAAAGAGATAAAATTGTAAAATTTGTATGAGAGGCCGTTCCTGGCGTGATTAATTGGTCGATTTTCTTTTGAATTTTATCAAAAATTATATGGCAAAATAATAGACGGAAATTCAGGACGCTGCAGTCTACGTGTTAAGAGTTACAGGAAAATAATTCAATTTCGGAAAATCAAAAAATTTGTGCCTGAAATGGCATGATTACCTAATCGATTTTCTACGTTAATAATTACGGAGGTAAAACTCTTATTCTCTTATGGGAGGTGCCAGAAACGGCATGATTAGGTGGTCGATTTCCTTCAATTTTACCAAGAATTATAGAGCAACATAATAAACGGTAATTCAGGACGCTCCAGTCTATGTCATAGGGGTTACAAAGAGAAAAAAAAAAATTCGGAAAATCGAAAAATTTGTATGGGAGGCGACAGGAATGGCATGATTAGGTGGTCGATTTTCTTTTAAATTTTATCAAAAATTATATTATTAATATATATTATGCTACTGAACCCGGCAAACTTCGTTCTGCCTTCAAAGGTGGCAAATTAATGATTTACAATTTTCAGGATAGATGGTTCTGTATTTAAATTTTTGTTAGAAAAGTTTGGTTATTTAAATGAATGCTTTTAATACTTTTTTTGTAAAGTTTTTAAAAATTATTTAATTTAAGTCAATTTAATTGAGATTTAAAATTACTGCAACGCTTTCACATGTACAACGTTCTTTGTTTGTCTGTCGGGAAACAAAGAAAAATGGGAAGTGAAATAAAGTCAGTATTTGAAAAACTTAAATTTTCCTATAACAGGATCAGAAATAATGGTTTTTTTAATTTTTGATTTCTTCGGGTGGTACTACGCCTATTTGTTCAATCCTGCCCATATTTGCAGCAGAACTTACAATATGTCAACCAAACATATATACCAAATTTTGTTCACATACTGTAAGCCGGAGCAGAAATAATGGATTTTTAATTTGTGGTTTGTATGGGAGGTACCACGCCCCTTCGTCCAATCCCGTCCATATTTGCAGCAGAAGTTACAATATGTACACCAAACTTATGTACCAAATTTTGTTCAAATACCGTTAGCAGGAGCAGAAATAATGGATTTTTAATTTGTGGTTTGTATGGGAGGTACCACGCCCCATTGTCCAATCCCGTCCATATTTGCAGTAGCACTTAAGATATGTACACCAAACCTACGCACCAAATTTTGTTCAAATACCGCAAGCAGGAGCAGAAATAATTGATTTTTAATTTTTTGTTTGTATGGGAGGTACCACGCCCCTTTGTCCAATTGGACCGAATTGTAAATCTAAACCATCCCGGGCACCACCCAGACGCATATACAAAAATTTATGCAAAGCGGTCCAGCCGTTTAGGAGAAGTTCACTGACAACGCCCGTACAGTAGAATTATATATATGAAGATTAGGACGCTCCAGTTTATGTGTTAGGAGTTAAAGAGAAATAATTGTGTACAGAGGTGGTGATAGATTGATAGAGATGATTGATATGATAGCAGGGGGAGTAACGGGGAATCCTCTAATCAATTTGATACCTCTTTCGTTGTAGTTGTGGAATGTAAATGTTGGACTGTATTGCGAATTATCCAATAGTGATGATCTTTAGGGGGACCAATTCCACAGTGGGTTTCTACCAGAGGACAAAAAATTGGAACTTGTTATTTGGATCATATAATTTCACAGTCATGTGAAATTATATGTAATCAAATTGATCGTGCAGAAATTACAAGTGGCGATTAATAAAGGATGAGAATTAGAATTAGTACCAATTCAAAGGAGATTTATTGAGTTACATTTGTATGTATGTATATAATCTTAAAATTATGGCTAAAATGTTGAAGTTTAGACAAATTGAATTTCGGAATAAAAAATTTGTACCAGAAATGGCATGATAGTCGATTTTTACGTATCAAAAGAATTACAAACAAGCAGGAGACAAAGAGTCCGATCGATGCAGTTTATACATTACGAGTTACTGGAAAAAATTGAATTACGGAAAATCAGTCGATATATGGAGATACGAGAAGGGTAGGCTAATATATAGCCCATTTATAATCCCTGGCTAACATGCTTAGGCCAAATAAGGCACCGGGTATCGACTCAATTACACTAAAAAATGCTCTTAGAATTGCCCTTTATTACATTACAACATCTTGGGAAAATATTCAATACCATTACTGACGTGAGATATTTCCCACAAGCATGGAAAAATTCCGTGATTACCTTCCTATTGAAACCAGGGAAAGATGAAACCTTACCTTCCTCTTATCGATCAATACGCCTGCCTTCAATTATTTCCAAGCTATTCGAAAAAATCATTCTGCTCAAGATTAAACGTTTTCTCTTCGCTAATAACTAAATTCCTGATCATGAGCTTGTTTTCGATAAAAGTTTTCAAGTTTTCGATAAAATTTGGTACGATGATAAAAATTAGGAAGCATTTGCCGAGAAATGTACGCACGTTTCTCCAGTCATGCCTGGACAGTAGAAACTTTAGTGTAAAGTATGCTGACTACCACACAGACGATTACTGTATATTTGGTAGGAGTCTCTCAAAGCAGTGCCCTTGGCTGTCTACTATACCTTATTTTTAAAGGTGACATTCCGATTGATCCTAGAGTCCTTACATCAACTTTTGCAAATGATGCTGCAATAATTTGCAATCACAAAGGCCGAATTCAGACTGCAAATATCCTCCAAGGTCACCTCAAATGCATTGAGAAGTGGCTCATCGAATGTAGTTTAAGATTAAATAAAAGCAAATGTAGACAAATGGCATTTACACTAAACCACATTACACCCCCAACTCTCAAGCTCAACAATATTGTTCTTCCGCAGAGCCCATAAGTTACCTAACTTGGCGTTCACCTGGCCAGAAGGCTGACTTGCAGAACACACATTGATGCCGGTATCACCAGTATCAGTAGCCAGTATCACTGGCTACTTAATAAAAACTCTAGACTTAGCCTAGGTAGTGAGGTGTTATGATGTTCAATACTTGGGCAGCGCAAGCAGCAGCAACGTGGATAAAATTCAAAGGGTACAATCCAAGGTGTTACGCAACATTACGGCTTCTCCCTGGTACATGAAAAACTCTAATATACATAAGGACTTGCAAATGAATACCTTATGTGAAAGATGATATAGAAAAGGTTAAAGCAAAATATAGGGCCAGGAAAGAACGACACTCAAATGCCCTAGTTAGAAACGTTGATAGCCCTCCTGCACCCTCCAGACTCCAGAGCAGCAAATTCGCGGTCCCATGAAAAAAACAAAAAACGTTGTTATGTTAATCATACAATTAGTGTGCAAAATGCAAACGTTGCAATCCACAAGCTGTCATCATCATTTGGTTTCTAAATTAATCCCTGCCGATGTCAGAGGACCACACAAATAAGAAACATGTAGCTAAAAACCACACGGAAAAGAAATATATTCATCGACGACTAGATTTTAGATTCAAATACTTATTGTTATGCTCTTATAAGAGAGCGATACAAATAAAGAAGAAAAAAAAATTTTTAAGGTGTCACATAAGGATTTACTGTCTACCAGCCACCCAGACGTACAACGGTCAATGGACTTAAAAAGTCATGAAACATATTTGATCAAAAGATACTTGGAATCTCAGACGCTTCCTCATGTTGGTTACATTTTTACCATATCGAATTATATACAGGGTGGCGCAATAGAACCTACATCGTTGGGTTGGCGGACTCATGGAGTTTTAGTCGCTATGAATCACTTCGACGGGAAGCGTCGCGCATTTTACGTGCGCGCATTTTACGAGAACTCTCGTTCATATATTGCTACTAGGCGACTATATTGTGCTGAATATGGACTACGGCGAATTAGCGAAGCTCCAAGTACTAATTTAATTAAAATATGGGTAAAGCGTTTTGAAGAGACCGGTTCAACATTTAAACCACAAGCAAATGGTCGCTTAAGAACATCTAGGACCGAAGACAATGTTGAGAGAGTTATGGAGTCAGTACGAGGAAATCCACAAATGTCGGCTCGCAAGAGATCGTCTATCTTACAATTATCGCGACGAAGTTTGCAACGAATTTCAACATTGGATCTTAAACTGCATCCATATAAGCTGCAATTAACACAAGAATTGAAAGAGTCTGACTTCATAGCAAGGCTCGCATTTGCCAATGAAACGCTTAATCGATTTTCCAATTTTGACAATATCCTTTTCTCTGACGAGGCTCATTTCCTTATGAATCGGTTCGTAAACCGTCAAAATTGTCGTTACTGGAACAGTGAAAATCCCAAAATTAAACACCAGAAACCATTGCATAGTCCTAAAGTGACAGTATGGGCAGCAATCTCTGGCAGAGGATTAATTGGTCTTTTTTTCTTCGAAAATGCGCGAGGCCAAAACGTCACGGTTAATACGAAACGCTATGTCGGGATGTTGGACGGATTTTTGGCTCCAGAAATTAAAAATTCAAGAATAATGAATTCCAAGAATAATGAACACATCAAATGACTCCATGGCGGTGGTGAAGCAGACGTTCCCTGGTAGATTGATTTCGAAAAGAGGTGATATCCCATGGCCTCCACGTAGTCCAGATTTGACGCCTCTTGACTTTTTTTTTTTTGTGGGAATACCTCAAACACAAAGTCTACAGTAATAATCCAAGAAACATCGTTCAACTCAAGGAGAATATCCGTGGTGAAATGGCAGTATTACTGAAGAAAGTTTTCTATAATTTTTGTTTGCGGTTAGAGGAGTGCCATCGTAGAGAGGGTCACCATTAAGATGATGTTATTTTTAAAAAATAAACTCCATTTATTACTCTACAATGCCTTAGATTTATTTTAACCATACCTTTTGTATTTATCTTTTAATCAATTTTTAAATATGCACGTTCTATTGCGTCACCCTGTATATAGGATGAGTTTTTACGTAGTTTTTAAAAAATCGAATAAAACACTCAAATTTGCATCATACATTAAAGTTTTTTATTGGAATCGATAATTTGGTCTTTGCGATCTAATTTTTAAATATAATTTCTTGCAAATGTTGTCCGCGTCTCTGTCTCAAAATGTCCATTCGGAAGGTCAAATTTTTCGTCACTTTTTCGAGCATTTCGACCTGTATTCCACGAATGACGCGTGTTATGTCATCCTGTAAGGCTTCAGTACTCTTCGGCTTGTCCACATAGACTAACGACTTGAGGTAACCTCACAAGAAATAATTAAGAGCTGTTAAATCGCAAGATCTTGGGGCCAACTCACAGGGCCAAATCGAGAGATAAACTGCTCACCAAATTCATCCCTCAAAATATATATATATATATATATAATATATATATTTCATGAGCAGTGTGGCATGTTGCACCGTTCTGATGAAACCACAACCACCAAGTTCAACCCAGCCAATTGGGGCAAAAAAAAATTGCGTGTCATTGCTCAATATCGTTCGCCGTTGACGGTAACGTTTCTTCCACGGTCGTCTTTGAAGAAAAATGGACCGATGATGCGACTAGACCATATACCACACCAGACTGTCGTTGTTTCGGGATGCATCAGTCCAGATGTATTGTGTACGTATTCGTTTAGCAATAAATGAGCCTCATCGCTGAACACAATTTTTCGATAAAACAACGGATTTTCGTTGAGCTTTTGTGAGTCCATTCACCAAAAATAAGACGTTGTGGTAGGTCATTCGTCATTCCAGGACGAAATGGCAGAGCATACTGCTCACTTTTCACTTTGACAGATGACGTTTGGACGCCATTACCAACCAGTGCTGCCAACCTGAAAAATTTAAATCTTAAAAAATCAGCCTATATCTTCTGTTAAATCGTTTGCCTTTTCCTTCTGAAACTCAGGCTCCAATTTACTATCGGCGATTTGGGAGGAGCTTAGGCTCAATTGAGGAGGTTGGAAAACCAGGAGATCTGAATTCCTATTCGTACTCGGTATTTCACTGACTTAGGAAAACGGTATATTTTTTGGAAAAAAAAGAGGTTAGAGATTTAAGACTTACATTATTTATTCGAAAGCTGAGGGCGGCTTGCGACGTGGTCTTGGTGGTTGTTGAACAGCAAAGACACCCGTTCTCTTGCCGACCACTACCACGAAACCGCCGTGCACCACTGGGTTGCCACCTATGCATCACAAATAGTGGGTTTTTTTCAATTTCATGGTTGGATAGGTGGGCTTTTACATCATCTAACAATAGTATTCAATTCATCTAATAATTCAATTCAATTTAAGTTAACAGTAGTTATTCAAATAATTTATTTTAATTCATTTTTAAACTAATTCATTAATTAAATCAGAGATAATTATCTTAAACACCTCCATACATTCTAGTGAATGTGTAATGAAGAACGTAGCCGTCAGACCTACCGGATCCTGTGCAAACCACAGGAAGATAGTTCGGTTTCATTACCAGTTACCAAAAGGAACGCAATTATAGTAAACCTCTGCAATTCTCTAACATCATTAAAACACAAATGCCCACAATCTTTGTTATTTCTTGGACTCTATTTAACCTTAATGGCCATTGTTTTTCCATTGCAATTGTTTGTTAATTGTTAATACATGCAATGAAAACAAATGACCATGCTGGCAGAGAGGACAACTGCTTTAAAGTAGGCAACCTTCTGTTTTACAACTGCCATTGTATCAACTCTCCCTTATTGACTCCCTTATACAAATTTTATATGCCAATTTTCCTTAAAATGTAACAAAACGACAAAGTTTGCTGGAATTCGCTTCCAATGGCAACAGTTGTTTGAAACTACATGGATGTAATTAACATGACCCAAAAACATTTTTGTAATGATTGCACCAATTATGCAACTACATTAATTGCCAGTTGAAAGGAAGTGCAACACTGCTGCGTTGCATTTCTTTGCATAGTAATTGAAAGAAGATCATAATGGATTCCAGTAGTTGGAATAGCAGTCATATATATGTATGTGACAGCAATACAGATTTTTAAGGCGAAATTTCCAAAACTGTTGTTTAACCAAAGAAACTTCCATATTCAAACAACCAATAAGAGAATAATATTGCCTCCTTTTAGATGGGCCTTGCGAAAAGCTTCCATAAATGGAATGAACTTAAACAAGATGATAGAAAGCAAGTGGTCAATTTCATAATGGATGGCAAAAAAGTGTTGCCAGAATTTGGCAATGAAAGACGTAGTTTCAATTAAGAGATGTAAGCTTTTATGGCGTTTTATGAATTGAAACTTGAGAGCTGTAATTTTTATTCATACTTTAAAGTCCAGTTCGGCTCAGAAATGCATTAGAATTATAAGAAAGTGAAGCCGTCATTCAGTCAACATAAATTCCTTCCCTTTTTCCCCACGATATATACAGTATCCAAACCGATAGAAACTGTCTTTATAGCTTTTATAGCCATTTGACCATTTTTGTGAAACAGTAATTTTTGATTAAAAAGTTATTAACATCAGTTTATATATTCCAAGATCCAAATAATATTTCGATACTTGTCTTTTAAGTTATAAAAATAACTAGAATTATATTCTGATTCACTGCAGGTGACAAAATGTCGGTGTTAATACGGGGGGTTATGACAAGTGGTTTCAAAAAATTGGAAGTTAGAAAATGAAAACACGGGGGGTTAGAATTTCCATAGAAACTTCTTTTTATTGAACGGTTTACCTTTCTGCTTATACAGGGTGGGCCATAAGGGTGTTGGCGGTTTAAATATTCAATTTCTCGGTAGCGCGCGGCGCGGGGTGGTGGGGGATATGTTGTTCGCTGCGTCGCTTCCTGGAAATTTAGTCGCCATGGAGCCGTACACGGGAGTGCAGCGTGCATTTTGTGTCCGAACGTATTACGAAAACAATAAATCAGTGATTACTGCACGACGTTTGTATCGGCATGAACACGGGTTACACGATTTAAGTGAAGTTCCAAGCGCCAATGTGATACGAAAATGGATTATCGGGCGCCTACTTTGTAAGCCGAACATGTAGCACATTTTAGTTGCCTCGAATTTAGCGTTTTGCTCTTTGGTCTATGCGGTGGTCAGACAGGATATATGTGGGGTCATACATATTTCCTTTCTTTTTGGGGTGATAGTGTAGATTTCGCACTGTTCTTAACAGAGTGAGATCAAAATAAGTACTGAACTGTGTTAGCCACTTCACGAGAGTCCAAGTGTACATCTTACGAAGTATCTCACTACTTGAGTGCTGGAATAAAGCTATAAAGGAGCAGTTAAAGGAATAGAAATGGAAATGCGTATTTAATAGTGCGTAGGTGGGACGATATGGAATCGTTAGTTTCTCATAAACAGTCGGTAATGTCAAATATCGAATATTTGCCCATCAGAATTGACAACAGTTTTCCATTGCATGAAAAGTGAGTCATTTATTTAGATATTCTTAACTCAACCGAACTTGTTTAAATTTTTATCAAGATTTACAGTAAAAATGGTCAACAAAGAAAAAAAAACTTTAAATAAAAAATGTATCTTTTGATTCGATTCGACCGACTATGTATGGATATAAAATTGTCTCTGAACGTGAAATTTATTAGAATTTTAACCTAACCTGAATTCTATAGGTAAATACAATTTTGCCTCAAAATGTTAAACAAAAATGCCACGATATTGTGTGAAGCAGATTTTTTTAGTAAGCTTAAAATTATATTACTGAATGCATTAATTTCCGATGTATTTTTATTCGATATGAAAGACCCAAGTAAAATAGTTTTGAACCGAACCAGATTATTTAATTTGTTTTTTAACAGCAATTTGATTTAAGTATCAGTTTTTTAGCATTTCATAATAAAGGGAGTCCTAACAAGAAAGCAAGATTTAAATTTGGCGGCATTCGCATTGTCATTGTTTGACATTTGAACAATTGTTATTGTTCGCTAGTAGAAGAGACGAGGTTAGTAAAAATGGAGCGCTACACGAATGAACAACGCATTCTCATTGTGAAATTGTTTTACCAAAATGGTGAAAGTTTTGCGGCTACAGTTTGCAAATTGCGATCAATTTGGGGTCACAATAATGCTCCAAAAGAGTCAACTGTAAAGAGATTAACGGATAAATTTGCCAAAAACTAGGTCTGTTAGTGATATAAAGACAACAACGCGCCTTCGACCAGGTTGATCGGCCGAAAATGTCGCAGCTGTACGTGATGATGTCGCTCAAACTCCATTCACCTCAATTCGACACCGAGCTCTATGCAGCGAATTTTGACGAAAGATTTGCATCTGCATGCATAAAAAGTTCGATTGACTCAGGAACTGAAGCCAGCTGACCATGGACAGCGAAGGGAGTTCGTTAATTGGGTATTGGGGAGACAACATGAAAATGCTGATTTTGCCGATAAAATCATCTTCAGTGACGAAGCCCATTTCCATCTTGATGACTTCGTCAATAGGCAGAATTGTCGCATTTGGGGTGAGGAAAATCCTCGAATGATTCACGAGAAGCAAATGCATCCTCAATGTGTCACTGTGTGGTGTGGATTTTGGGCTAGAGGAATCATTGGACCTTTTTTATAAAAATGAGGCATGTCAAGCGCAAACATTCAATGGTGTTCGGTATCGTGAAATGATAACCAGTTTTTTCGTGCCTAGAATTGAAGAAATGAATGTGGAGGGCATGTGGTTTCAACAAGATGGCGCCACATGTCATACAGCCAGAGAAACAATTCAATTGCTGCATCAGTCATTTCCCGGTCGTGTTATTTCGCGTTTTGGAGACCAGAATTGGCCGCCTAGATCGTGCGATTTAACACCATTAGACTTTTTTATTTGGGGTTTTTTGAAGTCGATGGTTTACGCGAATAAGTCAACGACGACTCAAGTCTTAAAAGAGGAAATTTGACGCTACATTTATTAAATGCCGCAGCATTTATGCAAAACAGTCATTGAAAACTTCATTAAAAGGTCGCGTGTGTGCCGGCAAAGCCGCGGCGGCCATCTGCCCAAAGTGTTGTTCCGTACTTAACCTCATTCTGTCTACTTTACGATATAATAAAGTTTTACGATTTTTTTTTTAATATCTGTGTTTTAATCAAAATTTAAATCTTGCGTTCTTGTTGGGACACCCTTTATATATTTTTTATTTAATATCAAAATTCGATTATACTTCGTATGAAGACACTGAAATGTAAACTTTTCTATATAAAATTTTCAATGTTTTTTTGTTTCCGTTTGAATAATTTATACATTTCTACTTTTTTACAGCAAAATAAATAGGCCTTTGAGCTATATCCACGAGCAATGGATCGAAAACTGGGGTACTTAATCTGAGATTCTTGAATTTATACGCTGCATCGTTGTTTTAACAGCGGATGATTTTTTCGCAGTCACATCATTTTCTTTTAAGCTGTATTGCTATTGTAGTACATTTTATAAGAATTATTTCAGGCTTTCGTTATGCTGAAATAATTTTCACTATGTCACATTAACTAACGAATAAGGTCAAAAAGAATTCCAAAAAGTTTTGTGAAAAATCTTGAAACTAAATGTATTTGACGCCTTCTAAACAGGTTGCAAAAAAAGTTGAGTTTATCAAAAAAAAAGCAAAATTGGCAACACTGGTGACAACCAATATTAAAATCTCAAGCAGGTAAAGTGGCTGACATATAAAATACCTTCACCCAATATCCTTTTGCGCGGAGGTAAAAGTGTCCGGATAGTTGGCAGTGATGTACTAAATTTCTGGATTCTTTTCAAACCGGTACAGACATTTCAGCCGGGTGAACTAACTTACTTACATACCTTTACCCAGGACATCGTTCAGTTGACTTAAAAATTCACAAGACACATTTGGTGAAAATATACCTGTTACTTTGATCTGTTTTTTTTTATAGGTGTTACTTTTTTGCGGCATCAAATATTGAGCACTGTTCAGTTTCAACAAGTTTCGTCAGAACTTCCGACAGTTGTCGTGTCTGTCAGGAAGCCAGCCTGACAAATGGACATCGCTCAATTGACTTAAGAAGTTATGAAACAAATTTAGTCAAATGAAATGATTTACCGTTCGTTTGAAGGTATAAATTCCTATAATAAATTTACCGCTCTTAAGCCTTTTCAACGATTCTTAAGGAACCTCATGCAGATGGTGCTCAAATGTTGATGAGCTTAAATTCTTGAATCACAACAGGAACAGGAAATTGGAAAACAAGTAAAAAAGCACAAAGTTGGATAGGCGACATCAGTACATAAGTTGACACAACTGCCTTCTATACTGGTGTGAAGCTTGAACGCTATCTGTCATTTAGTTTGTTTACAGTGCCTCATTTTTGTTAGTTTATCTCAAGTGGAAGACAACCACTAAACCTTATGTTTGTCATGAAAAAAAATTCCGTAGCATATTATACGATCGTTTGGATATGAAGCTCTCTGCCGCTCAACTAGCTCCGAAAGAACTGAATTTTGCCTCATATCTTCCAAGAAGTTGCATATAGTTCAGCTAAATTTCTTACACACCAAACATTTGATGAACTAAGTTTTGACAATAAACATGAAGTGCAATGCCATATCCTTAAACTTAGTTCAGTTCTTTGTAGTATGCTTTAGTGATTTGGTTTAAAAATGAAAATACACTGCATAGTAACGCTCCTTCCGATACCACCCGTACAAGTTTAACAATTTTCCAAAATGCCATTCTTCGCCTCTAACTCCGTTACACGCAATTTGCAGTTACCGGAGTGTTTGTTCGTTACTCTTTTTTCTAATCCTGGAAAAAATTTGAGAAAATCGAACGGATGACCATGCCCCTTTAGGTATTCGCCATAAAAAAGGCCAATTTAACCCATATAACTGTTACCTTCCTATTTTCTGTGGAGTTACACTGAATTCAGTCGAATTTGGTTTCATTAAGATTATGCCGGAGGTCGAAAATTTACCTCATTAATACTCTGAAATTCAATACTTTACCTGTAACTCCTTTCTTGAAAGGGTCAGCAACATAAATTTTTGTTTAATGTGTCCCCTTAATGTGTCTCGTAAAATTTTAGAAAAATCGTTGTATCCCTTCTGGTATATCCTCGATAAATGACCAATTTAATGCCGATATTTTCAGTTTCATATCTTTCAAGCAATACTTTGAATTCAGCCATATTTGACTTACAAGTACAGCTTGCGTTGAATAAGCTTAATTCACAGAAATGTATTTTTTGCAATGAAAATTCTAAAACGTAGACTGCAGTAATTTACATCTTTTCAATAGCATTTAATTGAAATGCTTAGTAAATTGCAAACAAAAAAAACCATCAGATAATCACTTATTTATCGACAAGAATCAAACCAAGCCCCTTCTGCCGCCCCGTACGCTCTTGCACAAAACCAAGTGAATGTTGGGTGAAAGATATATATAAGTCAGATCACCTGACTGAAATTTCTGTGCTATTTCTACTATTTTTCATAGATTTTCCATAGACAGAAGTTTTATAAATTATTGTTAATTGGATTAAATTAAAATTAGTAAAGCGTAATAAAATAGTTTGGATAGGACCACCATTTCTGATACTTCCCATACAAATTACTTAACAACAATATACATATATTATAACAATTATAAGTTTAGTTTATTATAAATTTACTTCTTTGCGACATTTATTAAAACTAATCGAAACCATCAAAAGTAAGCGATCTCAGTGAATTTGTAAAGATGGAAAGAATTGGTCACCGTCATAGAATTCAATTTTTTAAATTTGAAGGGACTCAGTGCAGCAAATATTAAATCTGAGCCAGATTCTACTCTGAGAGAGTCTGCTCCTTTGTTTACAAATGTAAAATATTGGGTAGCAGAATTTAAACGAGGCCGTACGAGCTGTCAAAACAAACACTGTAGTGGTCAACCAATTTAGGTGTCCATGCCAGACGCTAGGCACGGTTAAGGAAATCCCCAAAATGATATTTGATGATAGCCGGTGCATGAGCCAACTGAAATGATAGGCATTTCAAAAAGTGCTCTACATCGCATATTGACTGAAGATTTGATGATGAGAAAACTGTACCCAAGATGGGTGCCACGCTTGCTTTCAATAAAGCAAAAACAGCGTCGCGAAGATGTTTCGGTAAAGTGTATAGCGATATTTCACCTCAATAAAACCGAATTTTTGTTGTCGATTTATATTTTTGTCGATCCATGGATGAGACTTGGATCCACCATTTCACACATGACACAAAGGAATAATCAAAACAGTCGACTGGAATGGGAGAATCGTGTCCAATCGAATCCAGATTAAAGACGTTTTATTTGCAAGCAAGATCATGGAGTTAGTTTGTTTGCGATCCACATGGGATTATTTTTATTGATTATTTTCAGAAAAAAAAAACCATCAACGGCAAATATTATACAAATTTATTGCAGCATATAGGTGATAAAATTATGGAAAAAAGCTGCATTTGGCAAAAACGCAAATGTTGTTTTATCAAAACAATTCTCCAGTTCACACATCAACTATTGCGATGGCCAAATTTAATAAATTAGACTTCGAATTGTTTCATCACACATCTTATTCGCCAGGTTTGGCTCCCTCGGACTATTTTCTATTTCCAAAGTTGAAAAAATGGATCACGTGGTAAAAGATTTGCCAACAATAAAGAGGTGGAGTCTGCGGTTGATAACTACTTTAAGGAAGTTTGATAGTTCTTACCATAAACTAGGTATAGAAGCCATTTAACACTGAAAAATTTAAAAGTTGAACGATAATCCAACTTTTTTGTGTCTTATTTGTTAGGTCGACTAGTTTTGTGATCGCCCTCTTAAATTCGATACCAGAACTGCAACCGGCATAAACACACAAGTACATATCTGCGGGAATCTACGAGTATAGTTTTATTAATTTTTCTTTTCTTTTTTTTTTATTTACTATCATAACATCACATCACATTATTTACTATCAAATTTCAACAGCAAAAGCTAGATTTAGATATTTTGCGAAATATTAAGGCAAAAGGAAAGCAAATATAGCAAAAAAAAAAAACATATTTATAGAAATTTTCATTGAGCTAGGCTAGGCTAGGCATTAACAGAAGTCGATACCGATCCCCAGTGATGATTTCGTTTGGTTTCAATGGATCGTAATATAGAAGACCGACCTGGTCCCACCAAATACAGAGCATAATCTTCGCAGCGTGAATATTTCGGGCAGCCCCCATGACTTTCTTTTCTTTAGATTGCTGTAATGAACCCATTTTTTATATCCTTTTACAATACGATGAAGAAAATCCTTCTATTTTTGGCGCTAAAGCGGTTGTTTACATTCGAAAAAAACGACGCTCAACGTCCTTTGGCATCAACTCGTAAAGAACCCAAGTTACTAGCTTACTTGAATCGTTGCAATGCGATTGCTTGGAAATAGCTTGGCGTGTAACTCCTAATACTGAAGCAAGCTCTACCTGCATTTGACACAGATCCCCATCAAAAAGTGCAGTCAGTTCAGTGTCGTCGAAGGTTTTTCGTCTTCCTTTTAGCGAACGGTGGACGACATCAAAATCACCTTCTTTAAAGCAGCGGAACCAATCTCGACACGTTGTTTCACTTAAAGCAACATCTCCGTAAACGTTTTGGAGCTGTCGATGAGCTTCAGCCGCCGTGTTCTTTGATTGAAAGAAGAAAATCAATACTTTTCGTTTATGACTATTATTTGATACAAAATCATACATATTTACACAACCAAAAGAAGATGACGTCAAGAGAAAAATCAGTATTGTGTCGAGGTGGTATATTTACCATATGCCTAAGCTGTGTTCATAACGTTTAGGTTATGGCAGAATAGACTAGCACTTACAACTGGCGCCATCTATTGGCAAACAGCGGGAGGTTAACTGCGCACCTAATATTTGTCGAACTTCCTTGAAGAAGTTAAAAAATATAATTAATTGTATAAATTTGTTATTTCTGCAAAGTGTGCAGATCTGCAAATATCTTCAAATGTTGGTGTTAATTCTTGGAGTACAGTGGTAAGAATTTTGTGATTGTAGTTATCATGTAAACTATTAGTGGAATATTTTGGTTTGTGATTATGTACCCGTATTATTTTCAAGTTTTTGTTTTGAATAATTTGTAGTTTTTTAAGTTTTGTCTACGCAGTACTGGGATACCAACCCAATTGTAAATATGTGTTTTTCTTTACACAGTTTTATTTCCCCGGATTAAATTAGATTTCTATTTAACATTGTAAGTAATGATCTTCCACAACCAATCGCCTTTAATATGTTTAGAAAAATTCAACTTTTTATCAAAATGTATGCTTTATTCTTCACTTCATTGAATCTTGCAGACTTATGGTAGTATTAAGAACTGTAAGCAGCTTTGTTAGAATTCTCTTGAATAATTCATTAAAAGGAACTATTATTATTTGTGTTTTATTGTGGTTCATTTTAACCTTCCATTGCTCAAAGTACTAACTATAGTTACGATAGTTCAAGTAAAACATTACCAACTATTCCAACTAACCACAATTGTGCAAATCTAAATGCTTTATTAATGGCTATTCGTGAGTCTTTAACATCTGCAGCATTGCTGTAATAAAATGTTGTCACAGGATATTTTGCACAGCCTCGCACACCAACTATAGAGGTGACAGCTGGGCCTTGTCATTATTGTCTCATTTGTAAACTCGTAGGCAATGCCATGTCTAACATTAAATTCAACAGCTACAACGAATAAAACAAAACCGCAAATTATTTGTGTGAATGTTGAGAAACATTTTTGGTTATACAAATTTGAAACAACTTGCTGAAATTAGTTATGTTGGTTTGGCACAAATCCACAAACAAAACTAACTCAAAGTTTGCAAATTAAAATGCCCGTAAATGGCATCGCATCATTGAATTTTGTTCAAACGTGGAAATTCAATTTCCTTGCAAAGAATAGAATAAATTAAAATTTCGTCGAATGTTAGCAAAGAGTGCCTGAGGATAGAAAAAAACTGCTCCTATCATCGGAAAAAATGAAACAATAGCTAATTTGTTTGGTTTAAAACTTAGTAATGGTATTGAAACTTTGGTATTTTTTAATTGTCATTTTGCACAAAACTGTAAACTCTCATACAGGGTAGCGCACCACTTACGCTACAATAAGAAATTCAAATTATTTTTTTTTTTCTTTTAATATTTTATTGTTTTATTGTACAGAAAATTCAATTTTATTATAATAATTTGTTATTTAACTAATTGGTTTTGAAGGTGTTAAACCGGCCTGAAGTCCGGTCGAAGTCGAGATCATACCAATTACTGTTTTAATGGACTGCTTCAATTTAGTCAAATTCATTGGCTTTGCTTTGTACCCCTCTTGCTTGACATAACCACTCCATAAAAGAAAGTCAGGTAGAAGTGGAGTTTCTGGATATTAATTTATTTGGAAATTTTCTATGGAGCTCCACCATGAACGCTCCGGCAATGTGTGCAGTTGCTCTATATTGCTGGAACCAAATGCTGTTGAAGCGGATACGTCTGCGGCTCAGTTTTGGGTAAAGAAGCTTCTTCAACGTCTTTACGTGATGATCCCCATTGACATTGATTTGTATTTGTAGCACCATTCATGTGCCACTCTGTATATTAGGCTATGATAGGACTTTACCTCTGCTGTTATTGTCAGGATAAGCAATAAGCTTAAAGAGAAATACGGGCAGTTCTATGTCTCTGTAAAGAAACAAATTAAATTGTCATTTGTTCGAAACTGTCGCATTGAACTTTTACAGGAAATTAGTCAGGAAACATTCGGATACATATACAGATGCACATATGGTCAAAAAAATAAGTACACCTGCTTATTTTTGCTTTATGTTTAATTTTAGTTACTTTAGCGGAAAGTAAACATGGCAATTCTTTTTTATTTGAATAACTTTAATATGGTAATGCCTTTAAAAGTAAAAACAAAACCGGGGCTTCGAATTACCGACACTAGGACCAGATTCCACTACAAAGATATCGTGGAAAATACGATATTAAACTATGCTGTAGAAAGTATGCCTCTTAGATGGACATTCCAGCAGGATAACGATCCGAAACATACTTCTAAATTGGTAAAGGATTGGTTCCAAGCTAATAATGTTGCCCTTATTGGCTGGCCAAGTCAATCTCCGGACTTAAATCCAATTGAAAATCTTTGGGCAGAGTTAAAACAGAGAATTGGAAAGGGGGTTCTTAAAAATAAAGATCAGTTATGGAATTTTGTTCAAAAAAATTGGGATTAAATATCAGTAGAAACCTGCAGGAAACTTATTGCCAGCATGCCAAAAAGAGTCAGCAAAATAATTGAAAGTAAAGGTGAATTTGAGTCTTTTAACGAAACTCAGCCAATTTAGCAGAAAAAACTAGATTGTTTACCTGTTTTGCTTATTTTAACTAAATTTACTTATTACTGTATCCAATGTTTTTTGATTAATTTCTTACTACAGGCATACAAATTGGTTGAGATACAAGATGTACATAAGCTCTCAT